>JABUQX010143654.1:15000-45000 GCA_015478945.1 Trachelipus rathkii | reverse complement strand
GAAAGAATGGATGATAGTCGGTTGGTTAAGCGGATGTATAGTGGTGAGTGTGTTTGGGGAATCGACTAGCTGGGAGACCGAAAGGTGGTTGGTCAGCAAAAAGAATGTCTGGAGGTGAAATGTAGAGTTTGGCAGGGCGAGAAAAAGTGCATAATAGGAGTAAATGGCAGGGTTTTGTGAGGGTGTATGGATTTGTGGCCACCTAGACAAGGGATGAACCCATTGGCTAGATGCATAGTGAGGGTTCGTCGCGGTCCCCGTGAAGCTCTGGGTGGATTTTTGTGCGAAGCAGTTCCCACACTAATATAGGTATAAAAAGGTAGGCTGGGGTTTCTTTTCGATGTGTCATATTCTTCTACTTTTCTGTTTCTGATGCATGTACGCACCTTACCCCCAGTCTTGAAAAAGTGGTTATTGATGATGATGATGTTAATATATATATATATATATATATATATACCTTATATATACTATATATATATATATATATATATATATATATATATATATATATATATATATATATAATGACATACTTTACATTCATAAATGGAAATTTATTTAGAATACATTTATAAAAAATAATAATATCAATACGTAGGAAAATGATAAAAAGAAAATAAAAAATATTAGCAAGTTAAAAATGCCAAAAGTACTTGCAAGTACCAAGCACAAGTACCAAGTACAAAAGGCTCAAGTACAAGTACAAGTACAAGTACAGTGGTTTTAGAAACTGCAAGTACAAGTACAATTACAGACTCAAAAAAATACTTAAGAATTGCAAGTACAGTACAAGTACTTTGTACTTGAACCTTAACACTGATATAATATATATATATATATATATATATATATATATATATATATATATACATATAATATATATATTGATATAAAGAAATATAAGATTTCTTCTTTATAATATATATATATATATATATATATATATATATATATATATATATATATATATGTATATAACATAGGAACATCTAAGACAGCTAACCGATATATATCGAACGAACGATGTAATCGATTTTTTTTCGATTATTTCAAGGCAATAGTGCGTTAAGGTTGCCAATAAGTTTTTTTCTTTTTTTTTTAACGAAAGGAATACCCAAGATTAAATCGCAAAGATAGAAAGAATCTGCGGTCTCCTCGGCCTCAGCGGGGACGACGGGAGGACTTCGTCCCCCCTCTGTCCTTCCGTCGGCAAAAAAAAAAAAATAATTAAATTTTTTTTTTTTAAATTAACATATAAAAATTAACATGATAAAATAAAGCAACATGTGGCAACTATTCCGCTCGTTCTATTGGAGTTTTAGCTAACACGTAACACTGCAGGGATGCACAAGTAGGATTCTGCGATTTGCGATTTCATGACTTTTTATGTAACTTCCTTTTAAAGGATAAGTGCCTATATATATATATATATATATATATATATATATATATATATATATATATATATATATATATATATATATATATATATATATATATATATATATATATATATATAACGGCAAAAAATTCGGTATATTTTTGAGAAGGTGAGGGCTAATTGTGGGAAGATTCCTTTAGAAGAGTACCACTCTGTGGATGAACAAATGATAGCCACGAAAGCCCATCACAGTCTCAAACAGTACCAACCCAATAAACCCCATAAATGGGGATACAAAGTTATTACCCGAGCCGGAGCTAGTGGGATCGTCTATGATTTCATTTTTTATGAAGGAAAAGGGACTGTTACCGACAAATGGGGAGTTGGGGTCTCTTCTTCTTACGTTTTGAAGTTGGTTGAAAATATTCCCCCTAAGAAAAACTATAAAGTTTTTTTTGATAATTGGTTTTCTTCCTTGGCTTTGGCAGAGGTTTTGCAGGAGAAGGGGATCCTCTTTGTCTCAACTGTGCGCCTAAATCGCCTCAGGGGGGTCCCTTTTATGGATGAAAAACTATTGAAGAAAGAGGGAAGGGGAAGATCTGATAATTGGGTAGACAAGAATACAGACTGTATTGCCATACGTTGGTATGACAATAAGTCTGTACACTTGTTATCCAACTATGCTGGAGTTGAACCCCACGATATATGTCGCCGGTGGGAGTCAAAGGTTCAGAAATATGTGGAGATCGAGAGACCATTCTCTGTACACGAATACAATAAATATATGGGTGGAGTCGATCTTGCAGATATGCTCATTGAGCTATACAGGATCGACTTCAAATCCAGAAAATGGTATACTCGGATCTTCTATTATTTGCTGGACCTTTCGATTGTCAATGCCTGGCTGTTGTACCGGAGGGTGCATGTGGACAAAAGAGAGAAAAAACCCTTTATACCACTGGTAAATTTTAAGACCGACGTGGCAGAAGGGTTATTGAACTCTATCCACACTGGTACCCCAAGAGGAAGACCGAGTTCTACCAGAGTGGGGGCCAGAGGGGGAACCAGAGCAGGAGCAATTCGTAACCCAACACCTAACCGCGAATATACTCCTGCATTGTCGGTCAGGTTTGACAATCTCTCTCACTGGCCATTCTTTACCGAGAAGAGGCAACGGTGCAAGCTTTGCATCAAACAAAGAACAAAAGCGATGTGCGATAAATGCAAAGTCCATCTGTGCTTGTTGAATCGTGGAAACGGCAGTTCGTGTTTCGTTCAATTCCACAAGCATTGAATCAGGTCTTCCTCAACCCTCTGTCACTCATATATATATATATATATATATATATATATATATATATATATATATATATATATATATATATATATATATATATATATATATATATATATATATATATATATATATATTATATATATATATATATAATTATTTTTAGTTTTATAAATGAAATAGTGTAAAGTTTATATATATATATATATATATATATATATATATATATATATATATATATATATTTTTTTATTATATATATATATATATATATATATATATATATATATATATATATATATATATATATATATATATAATTATTTTTATTTACAATGGAAATACAGTGTAACGTTATTTTTTTTATAGTACATACCATATATATATATATACAAAAATTAATTGCAAATTTTTTTTATAGTATTATATATATATATATATATATATATATATATATATATATATATATATATATATATATATATATATATATATATATATATATATATATATATATATATATATATATATATATATATATATATATATATATATTTAAATATTTTTTTTTTTTTTTTTTTTTTATATTTTATATTTTATGTATATATTTTATACTTTTATAAAAAAAAATTCAAAAATTTGCGTTGAATAATATTGTTTATTCTATGAAAAAAAATATTTTATATATTTTGTTTTTGCCACTTTGTGAGTAGAACGAATTCTGGCAACATTTCAATATTTTAATAATGTCTCATAGTCTTGTTTATTTACTGTTTACAGATATAGTAATAGCGTGAATCTCGATGTTTAAACACGCGTGTGTATTATAGGGTTAGTATTTAGTAAAATATCCATTTATTCAATGTGTTTCATTATTCATATGTAGGTTGTTACCAGTAGATACGATCTACTTTAACATGGTAGCAGAGCGTAGTTTGTAACTTAACCCTATAATAGAATTAGGAAATAGGCCTAGATAAACCCTATAATAGAATTAAGAAATAGGCCTAGATAAACTCTAAAATAGAATTAGAACAAGCCTATTATATAGTTAAATATGGATTTCTCAATGCAGAAAATTGATTCACTACAAGGTAAGGCAAACTGGGAAGATTGGAAGCATCTTATGCAAATAAGGCTAAGTGGTATACCAGATGCAATAGAAGCAATCAATGGTAAATTAGAAAAGCCACAAGAACCCAGTACCACAGCAACAGTTGAAGAGAAAAATGCATACAAAAAGAAATTAGACAAATTCAACAAAACTCAATCAGATGTAATGTTTTTGTTGGTTTCAACCTCAAGCCAAAGTATTAGAAGTCAAATAAGGAATCTTTTGAAGCCAGATGAAGTATGGAAGGAACTACACAATCTTTTTGCAGGAGTTGAAGAAAACAAAGTTTACGATGTTTGTTCACAGTTTTTTTCTTACAAATGGAATGAGAAATTAGACATGGCTGGAAATTTATCTTCAATAAGACAGCTCTGGGGTAATCTTCAGGAAGAAATTGTCAAAATTCAAGAGAAGAATGAAGGTACATTGCCAGAGATATTTCTCATATGTAAGATTTTTGAAATTTTGCCAAAGGATTATTCAAATTTCCAAACTACATGGCTCATGATTCATAGTAATAGAAAAGAAAGAAGTATAGATAATTTGGTAACTTGGCTTTGCACAGAAGCAAATAAGTTGGCATCAAAGGTTAAGTCAGAAAATCAAGAAGCGTTAACAATAAAAGGAAACTACAGAGAAATTAGTACCAAAGATAAAATGAAGAAATTTCCTTGTAATTACTGCCATTTAAAAGGTCACTGGATCAAAAATTGCAGAAAATGGATTGCAGATGGTAGACCAGAAAGAAAAATAAAGCCAGAAAGAAATGCAAATTTTGAAAATAAAGAAAATTCAAAAGCTAAAACAGAAGTTAATACTTTTATGTTAGCGGTAGATGAACAAGTTTTTATTTCCGAAGAAAATGATAGAGAAAATTGGTATTTTGATAATGGCGCTACAAAACATATAACAAATGTGAAAAGTTATTTTAAAACTTTTAATGAATTTGAGCATTCAGTCAAGGTAAAATCAGCAAATGGTCAGGAAGCAAATGTGTTAGGATATGGAACAATTGAAGTAGAATCAGTTGTAGATGGAAAAATATCTCAATTATTTTTGAATGATGTTTGGTATGTTCCTGATATTAAGAAAAATTTATTTTCAGTATTGGCAGCTCATGATAAGCATCCAAATAGTGAATTTATATCTGAACCAAGTGTATGTAGTTTTATGGTAGACAAAAAAGCCTATTTTAATGGCTATCGTAAACTAAAGGAAGGGCTATTCAAAGTTGCAATGAAAGCTAAAATCTCCCATATACCAGAAATAAATGCACTTGAAGAAAAGGATCTATTACAGTTATATCATGAAAGAATGGGACACCAGGATAGAAGACACATAAGAAATCTGATCAAAAGAGAACTAAATATTGAAACTCACCTTGATAACAGAAATTGTACAGGATGTATAAATGGAAAAATGCATCGTCAGAATTTTGGAAAAAGACCAAATAGTACTAAACAAGGAGAATTGCTATTTGCAGATGTTTGTGGACCATTTCAAGTATTATCAAACTCAGGTTATAAATATTTTGTATGTTTCAAAGATGATTTCTCAAAAATGAGATTTGTATATTTTATTAAAGAAAAATCAGAAGTTGTAGAAAAATTGGAGCAAGTACTTGAAGAAGCAAAAGTACAAGGACATCCAATCAGAGAATTTTTAAGTGATAATGGCTTAGAATTTAATAATAAGTTAGTTAAAAAGCTTTTACTTAAATATGGAGTAAGACAAAGGTTAACGGCTCCGTATACTCCACAACAAAATAGAGTGGAAAAAGAAAATAGAACGCTAGTTGAAGCGGCCAGATCACTCATGTATTCAAAAGTAAAATTTCCACAGAAGTGTTGGGCAGAATTAATTAACACAGCAGCATATATAATAAATAGAACTGGAAAATCCACAGTTGATGGGAAAACGCCTTTTGAAATCTGGTATGATAGAAAGCCCAGAATCAAGCATCTACGTGTAATCGGAACAGCATGCAGTGGGTGGATTCCAGATCAGAAAAGAAGAAAGTTAGACCCAAAAGCAAAATCAGGTGTGTTAATTGGTTATGATGGAGATGAAAGCTACAGAATATATGATCAAGCAAATAATTTTGTGTTTAGATGCAGAGATGTAGTATTTGAAAAAGAAGAACTTTCAACTTCAATATCAGATGAGATAGAATCAGAAAAAGAAAATAAAAAGAAAGAATCAAATAGAGAAAATACAGAAACTGATGACAGTACATCTATAATTAGGTTAAACTCATCACATACAGAAACAGAATCTGATGCAGAAATAGAATCTGATACAGAAATAGAATCTGATACAGAAATAGAATCTGATTCAGAAGAAGAAGAAGAACAAGATAGAATAGTAAGCACAAAACAATTAAGAGACAGATCAGTAATTAAAAAGCCATCAAGGTTTGATGACTACAGTACTTATCTATTATTAGAAGATATGGAAGAACCTGAAAATTATAAAGAAGCTATGCAGAGTAAGCATAAGAAAAAATGGGTTAATTCAATGAAAAATGAAATGAAATCATTGAAAGAAAATCAAACCTGGGAACTAGTTGAATTACCACCAGGAAGAAAACCAATTGAAAACAAATGGATTTATAAAATTAAAATGAATCCAGATGGTACAGTTGACAAATATAAAGCAAGATTAGTTGCAAAAGGGTATAGTCAACATAAAGGAATTGACTATGAGCAAACATTCAGTCCAGTAGCAAATAAAAGTACTGTAAGGACTTTAATAAGTGTAGCAACTAAAGAAAATATGTCCTTAATACAATTTGATGTTTCAACAGCATTCCTTTATGGAAATTTATCAGAAGAAATATATATGAAACAACCCAAAGGTTTTGAAGATGGGACAGACAAAGTATGCAAATTAAAACGCAGTTTGTATGGGCTTAAGCAAGCACCAAGATGCTGGAATGAAAGACTTGGAAACTTTCTTTCAAAACTTAATTTTGGTAAAAGTACAGCTGATCCTTGTCTTTACATAAGAAATCAGAATGGACATAAAATCATACTTGCATTATATGTTGATGATGGACTAGTTGCATCAACAAGTCAAGCAGAATTGCAGAAATTTTTAGAAGAATTAAAAAAGGAATTCAAAATAACATATAAATCTGCAACATATTTTTTAGGAATTGAAATTGAATCA
Organism: Trachelipus rathkii; assembly: GCA_015478945.1. Classification (NCBI taxonomy): domain Eukaryota; kingdom Metazoa; phylum Arthropoda; class Malacostraca; order Isopoda; family Trachelipodidae; genus Trachelipus; species Trachelipus rathkii. The sequence goes on along the minus strand of JABUQX010143654.1, from coordinate 38,037 downwards.
AGAAATGATGGTTCAAAGAAAATTAGTCAGTCATGTTATACTAAAAGAATACTAAAGGAATTTGGTATGGAAAATTGCAATGCAGTGTCAACACCCATTTTAAAGGATAATGTTACACATGACATTGAAGCCAGGGAGAGTTTCCCTTATAGATCAGCAATAGGAGCTCTTCTATATCTTGCAACAGCAACAAGACCAGATATTGCATTTGCTGTTAATTATCTTGCCAGAAGTGTAGAAAATCCATCAATAGAAGATGTTACAAAAGTTAAAAGAGTGTTCAGATACTTGAAGGGTACACAAGAGAAGGGTATTATTTATAAATGTGATTCTGAACAAGATCATCTGGAAGGGTACAGTGATGCAGATCATGCTGGGGACTTAAGAACAGGGCATTCAACAACTGGAATTGTTTGTTTATATGCTGGAGGAGCAATTTCATGGAGTAGTCAAAAGCAAAGTTCAGTTGCTATTTCAACAACAGAAGCTGAAATTATGGCAGCAAGTGAAGCAACAAAAGAAATTGTGTGGCTTCATCAACTATTGGAAGAAATTACAGAAGTCTTCAAGAAACCTACTCTTTGGATTGACAATGAAGCAGCTATTAAACTCAGTAAGAATCCAGAATTTCACAAAAGGACCAAGCATATAAAAGTACGCCATTTCTTCATTAGAGAAAAAGTTCAAAATGATGAAATAGAAGTACTCAAGATTAGCAGTGAGAATCAACTTGCAGATGGACTCACAAAGCCTCTACATCAACCAAGGTTAATGATGCTGAACGGAAAAATTGGAATGGACTAACCAACGTTGCAGAATAAACAATAAGGGAGAGTGTTGAATAATATTGTTTATTCTATGAAAAAAAATATTTTATATATTTTGTTTTGGCTCCTTTGCCAAGTAGAAAGAATTCTGTCAACATGGCCATATTTTTCTAATGTCTCATAGTCTTGTTTATTTACTGTTTACAAATATAGTAATAGCGTGAATCTCGATGTTTAAACACGCGTGTGTATTATAGGGTTAGTATTTAGTAAAATATCCATTTATTCAATGTGTTTCATTATTCATATGTAGGTTGTTACCAGTAGATACGATCTACTTTAACAATTTGCATAACTGTATTTATTTATACCTTATTTGCATGTTTTATTCACTAATTTATAATATTTTTATGAAAATAATTGATACAGTGCCAAATATCAAAAATAGCAGTTAAGGCCCGATGGTGCATGGTAATACATTTTTGGCACTAAAATTTTTTTTAAACAACAGTCAATATATGTTTTTAGGGTCCTTTTTACTTTATTTAAAAAAAAAAAAATTTTAATATTTTTTTTTTCATAATTCGGGACTTAAAGGGTTAAGGTATGTAATGTTAATGAATATGTGAGTTAACATTAAAACATAAACAGATTTAAGTAAAACATGAGTTAACAGTAAGCTTATGAGTTAAAGCAGTAAAGCAGTAAAACAAAACGCATACTAATCCACTAGGTGTTAGGTAACACCTCTATTGATTTACTGATTTACTGCTTTAAGGTATGTAATGTTAATAAATATGTGAGTTAAAGCAGTAAAACATATAAGTTAAAGCAGTAAAACATGAGTTAAAGCAGTAAAACATGAGTTAAAGCAGTAAAGCAGTAAAACAAAAGCATACTAATCCCCCCTAGGTGTTAGGTAACACCTTTATTGATTTACTGATTTACTGCTTTAAGGTATGTAATGTTAATATTTTAATAAATTTCCGTACAATTTAGTAAAATAAAAAATGTTTATATTAGGCACTCTGTTTTCTTCTTACATACAATTTTTTTAAAAAATTTATAAATTAAAAAGCATTAAGTAAAAGTATTAAGTAAAAATAATGTTAATAAATATATGTTAAATAATAGGTCTGTAATGAGTTACAGTTAGGTTATGAAAATGTGTTAATAAAAAATGTTTAAGTATATGAAATAAAAATGAATGACTTATAGTATATATATTTTCATTCGCACTGACAGGTGCATCTGCAGGTACGGGGCCTCCATCCCCTTTAGCGTGGAGGGGCTTGCTGCAGCTAATTGGGCAACATGATCTAGAGGTGAACAAAAGATGAGTCATCAGATGAATCATCAATATAGATGGTATCAAAGATGACTTCATCAAAGATGAGTCATCAAGATGAACAACAAAATTGAGCTTCAGGTGTGTGAGTGTAAGTGTAAGTGTACCTGTGCGTGTGAGTGTGAGTGTATATGGGCTAGTGTAAAGTGTCTATGGCGAGTGTAAGTGCTTATAAGTGTTATAAAAATACTAACTCATAGTAGGAAGCACCTAGCAAGTTGTAATATACACCAATCGATTCTCATACCTTATTACCTAGGGTAGATACCCATATTAGGGCTATTCTAGGCTCAGGAGAGGCTAAGGCTTTAAAAAAGTGGCACTCAGTTGGCACTGTGTGGCACTCACTTGACACCTGTGGCACTCACTTGGCACTCATTGGCTCTCACTTGGCACTCATTGGCACTCATTGGTCACTTGGCATAATCTGGCACTCTGTACCTGGCACTCATAGAATACTCATAGAGAACACTAATAGAACATCACTAGATACTTCTTACGGTGATTGGGAACCATCAAAGCTATCAAGTTAGCGTGGGTCAAAATTGACCCCTGGTATGGCAAGGTCAAGTCCGAAATATCATGGTCAAACAAGGTTAAGACATCAAAAGGGCTAGTCCTAAAGGAAGGACAAAAAATTACCGTGGGTCAAAAATGACCCATGGACCAAAGGGTTGGTCGTGTGTTTGTACGTGTGTATAAGTGTAAATGTAAGTGAATGTAAGTGTCTATGGAGAGTGTAAGTGTCTATAGTGAATGTATGTATAAGTGGGTGTGTGTGTGTGCGTGTGTGTGTGTGTGTGTGTGTGTGTGTGTGTGTGCGCGCGCTCGCGCACTGGTGTATAGATGTGACCGAAATATCATGGTCAAAAAAGGTAAAGACATCAAAAATAGGGCTAAGCCCCTAAAGAGGAAGATAAATTACCGTGGGTCAAAATTGACCCATGGTATCTGACAAGGTGGTCAATAAATCTTGGGTCAAAATTGACCCATGGTGAATAAAGGGTTGGTCGAGGGAATTAGGGTGGGTCAAATTGACCCATGGAAGATAAGGTAGCCAAGTACCGTGGAGCAAGAGGTGACCCATGGACGACCAAAGGGTAGCCAAAAATTACCGTGGGCCAAGCGAAAATTGACCCATGGAAGACCAAAGAGGTAGCCAAAAATTACCGTGGAGCCTAAATTGTTATGGAAGACAAAAGGAGTAGCCAAAATTACAAGTAAGGTCAAAATTGACCCATGGAAGACAAAAGGAGCCATAAATTACCGTGGGCAAAAATGACCCATATGGTACATATAGTAAGGAGTCAAGACCAGTATCATGAGATAAACAAGGTAAAGACATCAAAAAGGCTAAGCCCCTAAATGAAGACCAAAAATTACCGTGGGCAAAAAAATGACCCATGGTGAAAAAAAATTAGGGGGCGTAAAATAGGGGGGCAATACGTACAACGGTTGCTGCGCAACCGTTGTTGGCTAACCCTTCTTCGAAGGGTTGAAAAATTAGGGTTGCCGAAAAAATTAGGGTTGCCAAAAAATTTGGATTGCCAAAAAATACCGTGGGCAAAAAATGACCCATGGAAGACCAAAGGGTTGGTCGAAAAAATTAGGGTGGGGTACGTACAACGGTTGCTAACGCAACCGTTTGGCGCAACCCTTCTTCGAAGGGTTACCAAAAATTAGGGTTCTAAGCCCCTAAAGGGTTACCAAAAATTAGGGTTGCCAAAAATACCGTGGGCCAAAAATGACCCATGGAAGACCAAAGGTTGGTCGAAAAAGGTCAAAGCCCAAAATTAAAAGGCCCAAAAGGTAAAGGCAAGGTAAAAAATTCAGGCTCAAAGGGTAAAGGTCAGGTAAAATTCGAGCTCCCAAAAAGGTCAGGAAGAAAAACCCACCTATGGATACGAAAAACCCGGGTATATATATATATACACATTTACCTCCAAAATCCCTCTCCTACTACTCACACACACACACACACACACATATATATATATTATATATATATATATATATATATATATATATATATATATATATATATATATATATATATATATATATATATATATATATATATATATATATATATATATATATATATATATATATATATATATATATTATATATTCATACGATGGCACCACTCTTTCGCAGGCTCCTTTTTACAAGGAAGGGGGAAAAAAAGTAAACTCACCCAGTCCCTTGCCTGATGTAATTTCCCCTGGTGGGCGCAAACACATCCATGACACTTCAGTTTCAAATGATTCACCCCTCTTGATCCTAAATTCACACTCTCCTTACACAGGGGTAGGTTGACTAGCCATATCACAAACAGACCAGAAAATAATATTACTATTACAAAGAAAACCATTATTTTGTATATATTCCTTCTTGTGGAGAGGAAAGTGTTCCCATAGCGTATACTCTGCGTCTCGTAGGAGGCTAGCGGATGTTGGGTTGAGAGCCCGCTACCACTTACGTTTACACTAGTAATGTTTATTCATGCCTAGAACCTCGTAGGAGGCTAGTGGTAGTTGGGTTGAGAACCCACTACCACTTAAATTTACACTTGAAATGCTTAGGCATGTATAGGAACTCGTAGGAGAATAGTGGTAGTTTTTTTTTTGAGAACCCGCTACCACCTAGGTTTACACAAGGAATGTTTATGCATGCCTAGGACCTCGTAGGAGGCTGGTGGTAGTTTTTTTGAGAACCCGCTACCACTTAAGTTTACACTAGGAAGGCTTATGCATGCCTAGGGTCTGAGTGATCACCGTAAACAACCCTGTATCTTCCAACTGAATTGTTTGAATCTTTTTGGTACTTTTAATGTTAGATGAATAAATGTCGAGGAGTAAAGAAGAGAGGTGATGAGAGTATTTAGAAAGGATAAATTTGATTTGATTGCTGTAATTGGATCAAAAATTAAAGAAATTTGTGAAAACAAGAGTGTGAAGTAAATTGAGTGTGTTCTGGAGTTTAGTGGAATGAGATGGATAGAGAAAAAATTTCGATTCTGATGAGTAATTTTTTGAGTTCTAGAATTTTAATGGTTAAATTTGAGTTTGAGAAGGTCAATGTATGCGTGGTTGTAACATATGGTCCATCTGAAGGTGATGTTGAGGAGAGTTAACATTCTGGGATAATCTTAATGATTTTTTGGATGGAGTGAGTAGAAGTTTCACATTGATTATGTTGGGTGACTTAAATGGTTGGATGGGTGATCTAAAAAAGAATGGTATAACAGTTGCTTTTATGGTTGAGGAATAAAATGACAATGGTAGGCAGGTGATTGATTTATGTGAGGTGATAGGTATGTGTGTGTAAGAAATACATTCTTCGGACACCAAAATATTCGTAAGCATACGGGAGTTGGTACAAGCAGAGATCATATTGAATTGAAAAGTATGATTGAATTTGTGCTGGTGAAGATATTAAAGTATGTGATGGATGTTAAATCATTGAACTGGTTGGAATAGGAATAACAGATTATTATGCTTTTTTTTATGCAAGATTAAGTTAGAAATAGAGAGGAAAGAGATAAGGAGCGAAGTGGGAAGAGTTAAGAGTGTGAAGTTAAGTGGAAAAGATTATAAGGAAAAGAATTTGAGAGAACTTGCAAATAAATCAGTTGAGTGTGAAGAAGAAGAAACTAAACAAATCTAGACACAACTGAAGGAAGCTTTTGTTGGTAGTGCTATAAAGTATGTGGATATGCTAAAGTAGGAGGTAAAAATGTTAATATTGACTGGTTGAATGAAGAGATGATGCAGATGTCACATACATCACTAATATATATATATATATATATATATATATATATATATATATATATATATATATATATATATATATATATATATATATATATATATATATATATATATATATATATATATATATATATATATATATACCGGATGTTTCCCTACAAACATTAGATCCTGTCAAAAGAATGTCGGATATTTCCCTACAAACATGAGATCCTGTCAAAAGAATACCGGATGTTTTCCCTACAAACATGATATCCTGTCAAAAAGAATACCGGATATTCTCCCTACAAACATAAGATCCTGTCAGAGAGTACTAGATATTCTTTCTACAAACATGAGATCCTGTCAAAAGAAAGCAGTATTTTCCTTACAAAGCAGAGATCCTGTCAAAGAATAAATGATGTTTCCTACAAACATCATCTAATCAAGAATGGATTTTCATATTGGCTTAAAGTCAACTAGCTTTGTGCTTTTATACAGCTGGATTCTTCTGACATTATTCTCCGCTAGAACTTTCAGTATGTCGATAGCATTTGGCGGCTGCCAAAGCTGTTAAATCAATCACGGAAGGCGTACCCGTTGATATTCAGCTGCAGACAACACATCAAAAAACAATTGCAGAAAATAAAAGAAATATTACAGCAATTTTGAAGACCATAATTTTCTGCGGAACCCATGACTTACCTTTAAGAGGTAAAGACCTGCATGAGGGAATTTTTGAAGACCTGATTAAGCTGCGAATAGAATGTGGTGATGTGGAATTGAAAGAACATATTCAAGGACAGAAGAATCCAGTCTGGATGTCTCCGATAATTCAAAATGAACTGAACAATTTGTGGGATTATCATTAAAAACATGATTGTCGCGGTTGCAAAAATTTTTTTGTATCTACTCCATATTGGCAGATGAAACTGCGGATTTGTCAGGCAACGAACAATTATCTATAGCATTAAGGTTTTTCGATCTTGAAAAAATGACTGTTCGAGAAGAATTTCTTGAACCATTGCCAAAACTCTTGTTGTTTTAGAAAAGGTTTAAACCAGATCTATGCGTTGTTCAGGGTAAGACAGCTGCGCAACTGGAATTGTGTGAATATAGGGTTCAAAAGAAACTGCAGGAAAAATATGAAAAAACTTATATTTTGAGAGTGTAAGACATCGGCTTAATTTTGACCTAAACAATATTATGGAAATTCGAAATACTATTGTCACAATAAAAGACAAACTTTTCAGAGACTCCAACCTAAAAAGAAAATACATTCCCAACTTGCCTAAACTTTGTAAAACCCGTTGGACTCAAAAATATATGGTATTGCTATTTTCCATACAAATATGTTAAAAATCGTTGAAACAATCAACAGAAAAGCAACTTATATTGTTCGGCAACAAGACCCAATTTCATTATTACCTCTTCTGTTATAGCCAAATATTTTACTTTAGTTTAACCAGTGGTTAACATTATTCAAACAAAAATATTTACCTTAAACAGTTCCTCTGATCATACCAAAGAATTTTGAAAGTTGTCAAAGAACAAGTTCAAAACTGATCAAATAATTGCTGATCTACTCTTATCCGCCAATGTTATTACTGCTGTGTTCATAGTAGAACTTGAACCACCTAGAAAAGTACAATACCAATAACATAAAGCTAATCTGCCAATTCTGCTGATATTGAAGCGTTCTATTACTTGTGCCTTATGACTCACTTTCATCCTCTTCAGACTGATTTCAGAAAAAGGCGTGCCAGAATTTTATCTTTCATTTGCATCCGTTTCTTATGTTAAAGTGCTCCCGTAGGCAGTTTGTGAGAAAATAAAATGTTTTTCAGAGTTTTATGATCTAGATGTCAGCAAAATTCCTACCGAAACTGACTTATGGTATACCTTGTGGCTGGATAAAAAAAAATGGATAAACAAAAGTTGAAAGACTTATAACTTACTGAAGTCATTAAAGAAGCTGACCCCTTTTTTTCCTCAAATCAAAAACCTGCCTATTAATTGCAATGGTGCTACCGTGTTCAGTCAGTACCATTGAAAGGTCTTTCAGCACTCTGCAAAGAGTAAAGACTTGGCTAAGAAAAACAATGAACAAAGACAGGCTTAATGGACCATATATGATGAGTATTCTTAAAAATTAGCAAGTGAAAGAAACAAATGTAATTGCGAAATTCGCTGAAAATCCAAGGCGTCTAATGCTAGTTTAGATTTAATTTTAGTTACCAATCAGGACTCAGTATAGCCAACCTATTTAACTAGTACGCTATTACTAAAGTCGGTATTTATTTTCTCATGACCTACAAATTTTTTATTGCTATTACTGAACTTATTATTTTGTTATTTTATAACCGAAATAACTTTTATTCTGTGATATAACATAGAAGTCATATCTTGCATTACCTTTACACACACACACACACACACACACAAACACACACACACACACATACATACAAACACACACAAATAAACATACACATACACATACTTTTTATATATATATATATATATATATATATATATATATATATATATATATATATATATATATATATATATATATATATATATATCTATATCTCTATAATTATATCTATTCTATCAACCCCCCGAAAGCAACATGCATGTAACAAAAAAAAACTATAACAGCTGGGAAAAATAAATAAAATTTTGTAATCAGGAGACATTTTTATCTATGAAATAAAAACGCTCACGGTGATGATGAAAGAAAAATTTTTGAACTGTTGGAAAATCTGTGTGGTAGTGCTAATTTTTGAGGAAGAACAGAACTATCTGCTGAGTGAACGTCAAAAGATGCCAAATGTCGGTTTTTAACTAAAAGATATCAAGGGTAAATCACAAAGATGGACAGAGTCAGGTTCTCGGCCTACCGGGGACGACGGGACTTCGTCCCCCTCTGTGCCTCCGTCCTCGAACCCCTAAAGAAATAAAAAGAAAAATAACATTTTCTCCAGAGCATGAAAACAATATTTGGTAACTCTTGCTCTCGCACTACTGCAGAAATGGAAGGTTGATGAGCTGCGCTCCCAAGGTTGATGAGGAGCACGTTTGCCAGACCAAAATTATCACTAATATTTGAGGTGTTTATTAATAAATATAAATAAACCATTTTTTAAATTTCATCGATGAAATTGCTTGCTGAAATCAAAAATGTTATTTATTTACCTGTATGTTATAGGTTTTTAGTTACATGCATGATGCTTTCAGGGAGGCTGGCCATATATATAATATATATATATACTATATATATATATATATATATATATATATATATATATATATATATATATATATATATATATATATATATATATATATATACCTCTACCTACCTATATATATATATATAGAAGTTTGAAAAAACAATTTTTAATTTGTTTTTTTTTTAAAAAACACGTTTTTCAAACAAAATACTTTTGTTTTTTTTAATTACCTCTTTTTATGTATATTAAAGATGTTTTAAATTATACAGTAGTACCAATACTAATTCTAGGCCTAAATATTGACTATTAATACGGATTTTGCCCATATACAGTATATATATATATATATATATATATATATATATATATATATATATATATATATATATATATATATATATATATATATATATATATGCTATATCAAAAAAGGATGGTATAACAGAGGTGGTTTTAGGGTGTCGGGAGAAAATGAGAATGGTAGGAGGTGATTGAGTTTCTGTGAGGAGGGTATATTCTTCGAGCACAAGAGTATCCATAAGTATACTAGAGTTGTTGTAGGTAGAGATGGTATCGAAGTAAAATGCTGGGTGATTTTGTTTGGTGAAAGAAGGAGATGTTGAAGTATGTGTGGATGTTAAATCAGTGAGGGGTTTAGGAGTAGGATTATCGGATCATTATGTTGTTCTTTGTAAAAATTAAGTTAGTGGGGACTTGGATGGAAAGGAAGGTGATACGAAAGGAAGTGGGTAAAATTAAGAGTGAGAAGCTTAGTGAACAAGGTAATAAGGATAATTATGTAAGAGAACGCTCACAAGTAAATCAGTTGAATTTTGAACAAGTTGAAACTGAATAAATCTGGAAGCAAATGAAGGAAACAATTGTTAGCAGTAAAAGAAGAATGTGGGTGTGCTAAAGTAGGAAAGTAAGAATGATAACAGTGAGTGGTGGAGTGAAGGTGATGCAGCAGTTAAAAGTAAAAGAGAAGCGTGGTTGAATGTACTAAAAGCTAATGATGAGTTTCAAAAGAAGATGCTTGGAATTATAAGGAGGGAAAAAGGAATGCTAAAAGATGCATATGTAAGAAGAAAGAAAATTAAATAGACAGTTTGGAAGGAGGAGGAATGGGGACATACAAGGAATAGGAAGCTCTTCTGAAGGAAACACTTGAGAGAAAGGTTAAGAATTAGAATAAAGGGAACCTGCTCAGAATAATGAATAGGGATGAATTGTTTTTGTAACTGATGAAATGGATGTGAGTGGAGTGTGGAACACTGAAAATCTATATGTGGCAGTAAATTAAGAGGTGATAATGACTTTGTAGTGGGTTTGATGGTGCAAGAAGGAATAGGTATTTAGGGATGAGGTTATTAGCAAAGAGGAGAAAATGGGTAGAGTGAAGACTGAAGAATGAGTAAATCTGCAGGTATAGATGAAATTACTGGTGGAATGATCAAGAAGGAGGCGAGATTGTGATTGATTGGATCTTGAAGTTGTGTAATCAAGCGTTTATGGAGGGTATAATTTCGAGGGATTGGAGGAGATCAGTAATAGTACCCTTATATAAATAAGGGAGATAAAAGGAACTGTAGAAATTATAAGGGAATTAGTTTATTGAGTGTAGTAGGGAAGATATATGCTGAGTGTTTTTGGTCGAAGAGTTCGCCAGTGACTGAAAGGTCTGATTGGTGAGAACAAGGTGCGTTTAGGAGTAGTAGGGGATGTGGATCAAATCTTTACATTGAAGCAAATGATAGAGAAAATGAGGAAGAAGAAGAAAATTATATTTTGGTTTTATGGATTTGCAACAGGTATGATAGGGTTAATAAGGAAGCTCTATGGAAGGTGTTGTGATATGGTGTTGGTGGTATGCTTCTGAATTGAATCAAAAGTATGCGCATGACGATAGTGAGGCGTGTGTAAGAATAAATAGTGTCAATGTCCGCTTTATATATTCTTTTTATATTATCAATTTCTTTATTGGGTACGCGCAAAACTCCGAATGCGGAAGAAGACGAAGACCTTTCCGGTTCGCTCTCTGTTGCTACTGCTACTGTTGTTCCTGGCGCTGTTGCTGCTGCTGCTGCTGCTGCTGCTGTTTTCGTCTCCGTCGCCCCCACCGCATTTCCTGCTGATGATGACGATACTTGTCTGCGAAGAGTACCTAAGCGGCAACGACTACGTCGGCGAGACAAATTTTTCTGTTTTTTAAATTCGAATTGAAATATTTTAGTATAGTTGGTTATATATATATATATATTGCTATTATTATTGCTATATATATATATATATATATATATATATATTACATATATATATATATAAAGTGGATAGATCATATTTTAAATTTCTAAAAATGGGAATAATTTTTATAAATTACTAAAATCATCTATCTAAATTATTAAATTTAATCGCCGGGCATGAGTGTGAGCAAAGTCCGAGATAATATCTTCAGTTTTCATTTCAATATTTCAATGTATGTAGAGGAGGGCAAATCCAGTAAGTCTTTTATCTCCAATAGTATTTTTCAAGTAGGTTTTCAGAAGTCTTAATGTTGAAAAGCTTCTTTCTACTGTAGCAGTAGACATGGGTAAAATTGCCAGTATTTGCAACAAGATGTAAATATTTGAAATTAGACTGCGAACAAGAAACTAGTCCGTATATTGCTGTTTTGGACGATCTGTGCTGTGATGCCATTTCAACTTCCATAAATTCAATTTTACTAAATCCTCAATTGGGCTTTCGAGTTCTTCCTTGTAAAATGTTACATCTTTTATATTCTCATATGGCACATAACACCTGTTCGGTATTACAAATTGCAAGGAAGATATAATTTCTTTATGATTTAAAAACCTCTCTCCCAATGCTGATATTAAATCATCCAAAAATCTTATAAAAATGAATGTGCGATATTAAGTCTGTGGGTTGGAAGAAGGAATGTTGGGTATATGTTGCATTTTCTTTGATGGCTTCAAGTTTAGTTTTAACTAAAAGACTTACGAGATTTGTTCTGACTGCGACGAATTATATAAATTAATTTAACCTCTGACTTTATATTATTTAACTGACATGATGCTTCAAAAACTTTTAGCGTCCATCAATTCCCAAATACGGTCCCCGGTCCCCAACAGTGACGCCACCGGCATGATGCATACAAGGCTGGCACGCAGCTGGCGGTTATGGCTGCTGGCTGGCGGCTGGCTGCTGGTTGCTGGTTGGTTGGCAGCGCTGGTTATATAGTACAAGAAGAAGCTGGTTATTACAGCGAGCAAGAGCGTATATGGTTATTGTTATATTGCTGGTTATTGGAGCGTTATATGATGTTACTGTTGTTGCTGGCATACAGCGCTGAGTTGTTATATATATTGGTTGGCATATACATATATACAGGTTGCTATTGTTGTTGAAGGCTGTTATATATATATATATATATATATATGTATATACATAAATTATATATAGCTACCTTTTCGTCCAACATATATATATATATATACAGCAGCAGCAACAGGGCATATATATATATATATATATATATAGTATATATATATGCGTTATATAAGAGCAGTGGTATAGTATATATATATAGTTATATATATATATATATAAGTATATATTTGGGTTTTTACATTGAATTGATTTAGATATTGCCTAGTTATTATAGTAATAATATAATTAATTAAAGTTATGGATGAGGGTAATAGCCATTCATTCGCCTTATAAAATCAATTTAAATTATATTTATTATATATGGTACCTTTTAAGGAGGTTGAGATTATTTTGGAAGTTTAATTATTAAAAACAATAAGTCTTAGACTAAAAGTATAGATAAAAATTATATCTCTTTATTTTAACCAATAAGAATTCTTAATATAAACTATATTTTCATTTTTTTAAAAAGGTGCGGAATAAAAGAGCGGAAACTTTTTTTTGATCCGCACGTGCAAGTCCGCTAATTTCCTGACGACTCCGCACCTCCGCACCTATTCAGGTAGTCCGCTCCGAGCGGACTAGCGGACTAGCGGACTAAAGAGCGGAAGTGCCCACCTCTGATATATATATATATATATATATATATATATATATATATATATATATATATATATATATATATATACTATATATATATATATATATATATATATATATATATATATATATATATATAGCAAGAAGAATATAGGTACAAGAATCTATATTTACATATCTATAAAGTAATATATATATTATACATATATATTATTGGTTGAGCATACATATATATGTTAATATATTATTGGTTATTACATGGTTATTATTATTGCTACATATTATTACATATATTGCTGGTAACCTATATACAGGTGTACATATACATATATTATTGTTATTATATACATATTATTATTATATTATTATTATTATTACTGCTGTTACGATTTTTAACGGTGATGGCATTATTATTATTACTGTATATATTGTTGGAAGCATACAACACATATACATATACATTATATATATATATATAGCTGGAAGTAATATATATTGTTGTTATACACATATTACATGGTTATATATAGCTGGCTGGTTACTGGCAGAAGATGGTTGGTTGGCTATATGTAATACATATTACATATATTGGTGCTATGAAAAAACTTTATATATACATATATATTGGCTGGTTATTGTTATTGGTTGATATACCGGCACATTGATACTGGCATGGTTATTAGCATAGTTATATATATATATGTATATATTATTATGGTTATTGGTTATTGTTATTACATATACATATATTATATTATTATATTATTACATATATATTATATATATATGAATATTGCGCTAAAATATTATTACTATATTACTATTGGTTACATTAGCTGTTATGGTTATTATTGCTACATACATGCGCCATATACATATATATATATGTATATATATTACACATTATTATTATTGGTTATTATTATTATTATCGGCTTTTATTTATTATATATATTATTATATATATTATTATTATATATATATATATATATATATATATACATATATATATATATATTACATTATATTATATATATACATATAAATATATATTAAATATATATATAAATTACATATATATTATACTACATATATTATTATTGCTGCTGGTTGGTTGGGTTATTACATGAAGAAGTATATATATATATTGGCTACATTAGATATTTATACGGCAGTATAAAGATATATGTTATATGTCTCTGTGTATAGAGAAATATATTAGGTTGGAGCGAAATTAGTGGTGCGGTGCGTGGTGCGCCCATTTTGGTGTGGTGCGGTGCGGTGCGCATCAAAATTTCTCAGCGACCTGGTGCGGTGCGGTGCGGTGCGGAAGAAAAAATAAAAGTGCGGTGCGGTGCGGAGCACGAGAAAAATTAGTGGTGCGGTGCGGTGCGGTGCGTGGTGCGGGCCTCTTGATCGCACCGCACCGCACCAGCTTCCCGACAAATTTCTAAAAATAAAAAAATGATGAAGGAAAAATTGATTTGGATATATATATATATATATATATATATCACGATTATATAAGTATTTAGTTATATAATATATATATATATATATATATATATATATATATATATATATATATATATATATATATATATATATATATCCCTTATGTAGGTGTTTTGGCTACAGATTCATCAGGGCGAATAAGAGTGGAAAGGAAGATTTACAAAAGTTATTTTTTGGAGCAAGAAAATTAACGATGTAGGATCACTTACGTTTGGTACAAACACGCTTAGCACGTCTGATATTCCTATTCTGAGGTTTATCAAAATTAACGAATGATAGGTAAACAAATAGTTTTCCATTTACGATGTTCATTGTCCTATCATTAATGGTACTCAAGAAAGTGCTCAATATAGTCTCTCATCTTTTTTATTCCTTGACTGCCATTAGCTGAGGATATTGATACTCTCTTCAGAGTTATTACGAGAGGATGACAAACAAGTGTTTGATGATTATCATAATGATGTCTTTAAATGATTGAAGTACAATGATACAATTGGTTAGAATAGAATTGTCATTGGATGGGAAGACATTTATTTTATCATCAGAGCGGCCGTACTGGCAGAGAGATTCATTAAGTTCTTGCAACCTTAACATAAATTCTGAGTAACGTCATGTTTTACTGAAAGTTAGCGAGCTTTAATTCTGGCCTGTATTTTATTTAGTTCTTACTGAGCCATGGTCGAATGATTAAAGTGTGCCGCAATTGACCTATATTTTGAGAGAACTTCGCTGACTCTTGTTTGAGATGTCACAACATTTCTAATGTTGATGACTGACGGAGTTTGTGTTGTTCACTCAAGAAAGAAATATAATTTCCTTTATATTGGAACCAGCATCTCTCATGACACAGTGGACATCATCTGGGGATATGTTTCATTTCGACAACATTCCATTATATGTCACTGATATGTTCACCTGTATGACGTTCAGTGAGAGGTTCTGAGCACGACACAAAATTTGGCTTCTGAAATAATTGTCAACGGCATGACTACTCAGAGAAAACAAAGAAACTGCTGATTGAGTATCTGACCATTCGTCGGTGGAGAAAGCTAATTGAATGAATATTTGATAGAGGTTATTAATTCTGACACTTTAGTTTTAATTCTATCATACTTTTTTTTCAAATATCTCTGTAGTATTTAATTTGAGTAGTGTGTTGAAAGAGACCGATACTTTCGCAAGCCGTAAAAACCAAGAATTTCAACGTGGCGAAGCAGATCATCCATTACTATAATTTCTGTAAATTTACTATATCCATCCCTTATGATTTTTCGTTTCATTGTCCCACATATTTGTATTTTATATTAGTTTCAAGAATAATCTGATTCGTGCTTAAAGCTGGAATTGGGGATCCTTTACTCTTTTTCCTTTCTACATTTTCCTTGTGTTTGCTGCTTAGATAGTTCTTAACCCAGATGTCATTCTTCCTTTCCGAGAATAATTATGATTGCAAAGTGTATGGTTTGCGATGTCATGGAAAACAATATCGAAGTAATCCCAAACCACACTGGATAAGGTTACCATTGAAAAATTGCTTCAACAATTGATTTCGAGCGAATATACTAACAAGTACGAGCCTATCAATATTAATATTACTAGATTTCGATTGTGACTCAAATTACTGCCACTACCTTGAGACGGCACTAGTCAACTAATTCTAAAATTTTCTAACAAGTTCCATCAGAACATTTTCTAATCGCATTCCGAGTTTCCGAGTGCGAATGCAAATAATAATTTATTTTCAATATTTGTGAATGCGAAAGTCAATGCGAATATATATATATATATATATATATATATATATATATTATATATGTTTTTTCTTTTTTTTACATATATGAATGTAAATATATATATATATATATATATATATATATATATATATATATATATATTTGTTCATTTTCTTTACACACTCACCCTCCAGGCAACATCTTACTGACCACCATTTATCCACATATCATATTCACATACTTAACGTCCTCACCTCTTCTAGATAACATCTTACAGACATTCCTACACTTATATCCTCTGGCGCCGGCAGAAAATTGCCCACATCATGTCCTGCGTGTAGTAGAGGCTAAGACTAAGGGAAGGTGTTGGGTTGGCTGCCCACTCACCACTTCACTCTTTGCTAGGAATGCATACATTCCCGGAGAAGGTCGTGATCGCCGTAAACGGCCTTCTATCTTTCGGCGAAATTGTATGAATCGTATGGGTACATGGAATGTCAGAGGAATAAATGTTGAGGAGAAGAGGAGAGAGAGGTGATGGATGTAGTTAGAAAGGGCAAATTTGATTTGCTCGCTGTGACTGAAACAAAGATGAAAGGAAACATTGAAAATGAGTGGTGTGGTGTGAAATATGTGTGTGCTGGTGTGGAAAGGAATGAGAGGGGAAGAGAAGGAGTTGCAATTTTGATGAGTGACTTGTAGTACAGAGCTATGGTGGACTTTGTATGTGTGAGTACTCGAATTCTTATTGTTAAATTTAAGTTTGAAAATGTCAAGGTATGTTTAGTTGTGACGTATGATCCATCTGAGGGAAATGTTGAAGAGAGTACGATTTTCTGGGATAATCTGAATGATGTTTTGGATTGGGTGAGTAGGAGCTTCAGATTGACTGTGTTGGGGGACCTAAATGGTTGGATAGGTGATCAGAAAAGAGATGGTATAACAGGTAGTTTTGGGGTGTCGGGAGAAGATGAGAATGGTAGGAAGGTGATTGATTTCTGTGAGGAAAGAGGTATGTGTGTAAGTAATACTTTCTTTAAACACAAGAGTATCCATAAGTATACTAGAGTTGGTGTAGGTAGAGATGGTATCGAAGTGAAAAGTATGATTGATTTTGTGTTAGTGAAGAAGGAGATGTTGAAGTATGTGTTGGATGTTAAATCAGTGAGGGGATTAGGAATGGGATTATCGGATCAATATGTTATCCTATGTAAAATTAAATTAGTGGGGGCTTGGATGGAGAGGAAAGTGATACGGAAGGAAGTTGGTAGAATTAAGAGTGAGAGGTTAAGTGAACAAGGTTATAAGGATAAGTATCTAAGAGCACTCGCAAGTAAATCAGTTGAATGTGAACAAGTTGAAACTGAACAAATCTGGGAGCAAATGAAGGAAGCAGTTGTTAGCAGTGCAAAGGAAGTATGTGGATGTGCTAAAGTAGGAACTAAGAATGTTAACAGTGAGTGGTGGAATGAAGAGGTTATGCAAGCGGCTAAAAGTAAAAAGAAGCGTGGTTGAATATACTAAAAGCCAATAATGAAGTTTCAAAAGAAAGATGTTTGGAATTATATAAGGAGGAAAAAAGAAATACTAAAAGGTGTATACGTAGGAGGAAAGAAGAGGTAAATGGACAGTTTGGAACTAGGATGAATGGGGACTTACAAGGGAATAGGAAGCTCTTCTGGAAGAAGCGCGAAAGGTTAAGAATGAGAATAAGGGGAACCTGCTTAGAATAATGAATAGGGATGGTGCTTTTGTAACTGATGAAATGGATGTGAGGAGAGTGTGGAAAGAACACTTCGAAAATCTGTATAATATTAACAGTAATGAAGAGGTGATAGTGAATGTGTGTGGGTTTGATGGTGCAAGAATGAATAGGCGTTTTGGGGATAAGGTCATTAGCAAGATGGAGGTAATGGGTAGAGTGAGAAAGTTGAAGAATGGTAAATCTACAGGTATAGATGAAATTACTGGTGAAATAATCAAGAACGGAAGCGAGATGGTGATTGATTGGATTTGGAAGTTGTGTAACAAAGCGTATATGGAGAGTATACTTCCGAGGGATTGGAGGAGAGAAGTAATAGTACCCTTATATAAGGGTAAGGGAGATAAGGGGAACTGTAGGAATTATAGGGAATTAGTTTATTAAGTGTTGTAGGGAAGATATATGCTGGTATTTTAGTCGAAAGAGTGCGTCGAGTGACTGAAGGACTGATTGGTGAAGAACAAGGTGCGTTTAGGGAGTGGTAGAGGATGTGTGGATCAAATCTTTACATTGAAACAAATGACAGAGAAAATGAGGGAGAAGAAGAATAAATTGCATTTAGGTTTTATGGATTTGCAACAGGCGTATGAAAGGATTAATAGGTAAGCTCTATGGCAGGTGTTAGTAATATATAGTGTTGGTGGTAGGCTTAATATGAATAGGAATGTATGATGATAGTGAGGCGTGTGTAAGAATAAATGGTGTCAAAAGTAATTGGTTTAATATTAATAGCGGAGTGAGGCAGGGATGTGTTATGTCTCCTTGGTTATTCAATTTGTATATGGATGGGGTTATGAAAGAATTAGAGATGGGGGTGGCAGGAAATGGTGTTAGAATGATGGAGAATGTAGGTGAGTGGAGGGTGCCTTACCTATTATATGCGGATGATTTGGTTTTGTGTGGTGAATCTGAAGAGAGAGTTTGAGAGGATTGGTAGAGAGATTTGGCAGGGTGTGTAAAAGGAGGGGTTTGAAAGTAAACGTAGATAAGAGTAAGGTTATGGTTGTGAGTGATTACAGTCCTCGGTATGAAGTTATGTTAGATGGTGAGCAGCTGAAACAAGTGTCTGAGTTTAAATATTTAGGATATATGTTGTATGAAAAGGGAACGGATGATGCGGAGTGTAGTAGGAAAGTTGTGAATGGCAGGAAGGTTGCTGGTGCAATTAAATCGTTGGTGGATGTAAAGGGACTAAGTCTTGAGTGCGCTAGGGTCTTACATGAGGGTATGTTGTTAACTATGTTAAAATATAGTAGTGAGACTATGGTCTGGAATAAGAGGTATAGATCTAAAGTTCAATGTGTTCAGATGGACAATCTTAGGGGCGTGTTAGGTGTGAAAAGAATTGATAAAATGAGGAATGAACGTAATGAGTTATGTGGTGTAAAGAAAGGGGTAAATAAGAGAATAAATGAAAGTACCTTGAGATGGTTTGGTCATGTGGAAATGATGAATGATAGTCGGTTGTTTAAGCGGATGTATAGCGGTGAGTGTAGTGTGTTGAGAATCGACCGGCTGCGAGACCGAAGAAAAAGTTGATTTAGTCAGTAAAGGAATGTTTGGAGGAGAGAAATGTGAGTTTGGCAGAGGCGAGAATAAAGGTTCCTAATAGGAATTAATGGCGGGGTTTTTATGAGGTGATATGGTTGTGGCCTACCTGGGCTGGGCCAAGGGATGAACCCTACACTGACGATATGCCATAGTGAGGTCCGTCGCGGTCCCATGAAGCTCTAGGGTCGATTTTCTTCTGACTGCGACGAGTTCTCACTAATAGGTATAGAGAGGGTGGTAAGGCTGGGCTTTCTTTTTCGACTTGTGGTTCATTCTTCTTCACTACATTTCTTCTTCGACGTACGTCACGCAATCCGTCTCCAGTCCTGGGGGAAAAAGGAAGATGGATATACACAAAGACAGCTATTAGCGATGGCTGGTTGGGAGCGAGCAGCGCTGGCTACGTTGGCGTTGTTACATAGCATGGGAAGGCTGAGCATATATATATGGTTGGTTACGGTTGGTTATTAGCTGGCTGGCTGGCGATACATGTAAATACAGCTGGCGATAGAAGGCTATACTGTTGATGCGGGACCGCAGATGTAAATGCTGCTGTCGGGCAGGAAGCGGGGCGGGTTGTGCTGGCGCTGCTGGCTGCCGCCTGGTTCGTTGTTATATACAGATAGCGAAGGCGCTGGTTGCTGCTATATGTTGGCTGGCAACGTACATATATAGCTATATATATAGATATATATATATATATATATATATATATTACAGTTGATATATATGGTTATATATATATATATATATAGCAGTATATATATATAAATATATATATATATATATATATATATATATATATATTCTTTTTACACCTTTCCTCAAGAAAAAAATAGTCGCTGGAATCGTAGTTGCAACAATTTTAGCTTTTCTTGTGATTTACAAAATTAAAGATATCGTACAGTGTTATTAAAGTACTGCATGTAAATTTGTTTATAAGGTAGTTTGGAAAATAGATAACGAGAGTATGTTCCAGATTTTTCCCAGTGGAGTACATGTAAGATTGAGCATAGCTGTTATGTCTGAGGATAGAGAGAGCATAGAGAAATATGATACTGTGTAGTCGCAACTCGCAAAACCCTTCTCAATGGAGGAGGTATGAGAATGGAGAGTTCAGTGAGCAAAAGCCCTGTTATAATAACGATGAAATAAAAGAGAGTGACGCAACAATTGATTGGATAAGACGAAATGCGTAGACTCGGGGACCATTTGATGAGGAACAGTGTAAGTGGAATCACCCAGATGCGAGGCAGCCATGGCTCTACACAGGGGCGAAAGACACTCCTATAAAGATCAAACAACTGAGATGGTGTGAAGAACACCCCCTCCCTGAATAGGGCTCTGCCCGTGAGTGGTGGTGACAACTGTAAAAAAAAAAAAAAAAAAAAAAAAAAAAAAATTCTAAATACCCCCAAAAAAAACCCAACCTTTAAAAGCTTGTTATTTAAAAAAAAAAGTAATATCAAACTTCCATTTAAGGTCACGAGAAAAAGAATCACCAAGAATATTAAGACAAACGAAGGTTTGAGTTAAGTGATTTCAAAGAAGATATAGTTGTGTGAAAGGTTATGTGGAGTGGAAAGATGGAAGAGCTGAGCTTTTGAGTAATTGAAAAATAACCTTTTTCTCAATGCCCCAAAGAAATTCGAGAAAGATCAGATGCTAGTTGATCCAAGGGTGCCCTTCTAGCGTGAGCTAATTGTTGTTGAAAAGGACGTCTATCAAAATGAAGGGAGTAATGAAGGGTGAAGTCGTCGGCATAGGAGTGAATATGTGATGAAGCAATAGAGAGAGAGGTCTTTCATAAAAAGTAGAAAGAGTTAGGGATAAAACAGGACCATGAGGAAACACCATTATTTATAGATTTAAAGGATGAGCAGTGGCATTCACCAAAATGCTGAATGAAAGAGGACTAAGAAACAGAAAGACTAGGAAGAAGATCGCCAGTAGAGCGCTTCTTACGAAAGCCGTACCGGCGAGCAGAGAAAAGATTAGAAAAATTGAGATGTTTTCAAATCGTCCTGCTACGATAGATTCGAAAACTATAGAAATAACAGAAGTTAGAGAGATTTGGCGATAGTTGGAGGGTTGAGATTGGTTCCTTTTTTGTACAGGAGCACCTTTCCAGCAAGAAAAAAAGGCCAGAGTAAAAAGACAGAGACGGAATAAATTAACAAGGTAGAATGCAAGCTTGAAAGCACAAGTTTTGAGAACTATAGGAGGAATACCATCAGAACCGTACGCTTTCTTGGTGTTAAGCTCTGAAAAGCAGAAATAACACCTTTTGAAGAAATTACAATATTAGCATATATATGTTGGAAGGAGGTGGCGAAGAAGGAATAGCAGTGGAATCGTCTAGGGTGGAATTAGAAAGAAAGGTTTGAGCAAAGAGTTCAGCTTTAGTGGAAGGTTAAACGGCAGTTATATAGACGGAAAATACTAAAACAGGGCAAGAGGAAGAAGCAAAGTTAAGAGTTAATATTTTTTGAAAAATGTCAGAAAGGACATGAGGAAGAGAGGAACCAGTAAGATTATTGCATTTTCAACTGAGAAAAGAATTCGTATCATCACAGACATTAAATTTTGCATTATTTTTGAATTAAATACTGTCAATGGTTTCTGGAACTTGAAGATGACAGTAATTCCTAAAGGCAGCGTCCCTGCAGCTAATAGCACGAGAACAAGCAGAGTTAAACCAAGGTTATTCCGGTTTAGTTGAAGGTAAAGATCATAGGGTGCACGCCGCCATGCCAGAGAGAATTAGCTCGTGCTTTGCACACTCCGAGAGACCCATTCCACGGAAGCTGTAGTTATTCCATGGGAAATCAAGGAAGTACGACCGCAAGTCCGACATGTTAGCAACACCGAAGTGCCAAAAACGTTTTCTCGCCGTAGGCGGGGTTCTTTCCTGCGAAAGACTTGAAGAGATAGAGCAGAAAACAGATATATGAGAGTGATCGGAGGAATCCAGAGGAGGAAAGAATTTAACAGAATAAGGATAAGAATTAGAGATTAGGAAAAGGTCTAGAATGTTGGGTTTATCTCAAAGACGATCAGAGATACGAGTAGGGAGCTGCACTAACTGCTCGAGGTAATTCTGGATAGAAAAGTCGTAGCAAGTTCATCAACTTTATCTTGAGAATTAGAGGAATACAATTGGCCATGGTGAACGTTGAACTAAACCAAGAATGATGATTTCAGAGAAATGTGAAGAAGAGAGAGAATGTGTTATACTTTATTATGACAGGTTAGCTTGAGCCATTAAGTAGAATATTCGGAAAACTCTAAATCAAAGACACGGGAACAAACATCATTGCACACATTGGCACAACTA
>JABUQX010143654.1:0-2500 GCA_015478945.1 Trachelipus rathkii | reverse complement strand
ATTATTATTATTATATATAATATATATATATATTATTATTATTATTATTATTATTATTATATATATTATTATTATTATATATACTAACACTATTATTATTATTATGATATATATATATATATTATATATTATTTACATATTATTATTATATGTTAGATATATATTAGAAGATATATATATAAGATATTATATTATTATATTATTATTATATATATATATAAACATATTATTATATATATTATTATTATATTATATATGTTATTATTGTTATGAGTTAAAGAGCATATATATATATATATATAGACATTTATACAAGTATTGAATTCTTATGCTTATTGTGATATATAAAGATTACAGTATATATATATATATATATTATACATACATTATGGTATATATACATATATATATATATATTTATATATATATATATATATAGATCAATCAACACTATAAACTCAACTTCCTAACAATATATAGTTATTATTATATATATATACATATGGTATATTATTGGTTATATATGCTATATATATATTTATATATATATATATATATATATATATATATATATATATATATTATATATATATATATATATATATATATTATATTTATATATTTTTATATATATTTTTATATATATACCGATATGTCTGTATGGATAAGTATGAGCATAGCAGTTATATATATATATATATATATATATATATATATATATATATATATATTATTAAGTTATATATATATATATATAAATATATATGGCATCTCGTCAAAGTATTGTTCATCCCTTGGCCCAGGTGGGCCACAACCCTACCCCCTCGCAAAACCCAGCCACTCACTCCTGTTATGTACCTTTCATGTCGCCTATGCCAAATTCACATTCCACTCCTCCAGGCAATCCTTTACTGACTCAATCGACTTCTTCGGTCTCCCAGCCGGTCGATTCCCAGCACACTCACCACTATATATCAGCTTAACCAACCGACTATCATCCATTCTTTCCACCACATGACCAAGCCATCTCAATGTACTTCCATTTATTCCCTCATTTACTCCTTTCTTCACACCACACAATTTTATCAATTATTCTCACATCTACATCTAACACGCCCCTAAGGTTGTCCATCTGAACACATTGTACATTAGATCTATACCTCTTATTCCAGACCATAGTTTCAATACTATACATTAGCACAGGTAGCAATAAACCCTCATGTAAGACTCTAGCGCACTCAAGACTTAGTTCCTTTCAATCCTTCAAGGATTTAATGGCACCATCCAAATTCCTACCATTCTCAACTTTCCTACTACACTCTGCTTCATCCATTCCCTTTCATCAAACATATATCCTAAATATTTAACCTCAGGTACTTGTTCCAATTGCTCACCATCCAACATAACTTCACACCGAGGACTGTCCTCACTCACAATCATAAACCTTAATCTTATTAACGTTTACTTTCAAACCTCTTCTTTTACACACCCTGCCAAATCCCTCTACCTATCCTCCCAAACTCTCTTCAGATTCGCCACATAAAACCAAATCAACCGTATATAATAGGTAGGGCATCCTCTACTCTCTTCCATTCTCCTTTATTCTAACAAATTCCCATGCCATCCCAACCTCTAATTCTTTCATAACCCCATTCATATACAAATTGAATAACCAAAGAGACTTAACATAACACCTCCCTGCCTCACTCTTCCATTAATATTAAACCTATCACTTTCAACTCCATTTACTCTCACACACGCTTCACTATCGTCACACATACTTTTCATACCATTCAGAAGCCAACTACCAACACCATATATCATTAACACCTGCCATAGAGCTTCCTTATTAATCCTTTTCATATGCCTGTTGCAAATTCATAAATCCTAAATACAATTTATTCTTCTTCTCTCTCATTTTCTCAATCATTTTCTTCAATGTAAAGATTTGATCCACACATCCTCTACCACCTTTGCTCTTCAACAATCAGTCCCTCAGTCATTCGACCTACTCTTTCGACCAAAATACCAGTACATATCTTCCCTACATTATATATATATATATATATATATATATATATATATATATATATATATACATAAGAGCATGATGTAGCACGGAGAAGAGTGTAGAGTCTGTATGCGTCTCTGTACATAAAAAAATATATTATATGTTTTTTATATATCAAGAGAAGATGGCTATATATATATATCGGTGAGGAGTTATATGGCTCTTCTGTTTATATATATATATATATATATATATATATATATATATTTATATATTTATATATATATATATATATATATATATATATATATATATATATATATATATATATATATATATATATATATATATATATATATATATTATTATATTTATATATATATATATATATATATATATATATATATATATATTTGCAACAGCAAACGCGAAAGTGTTTCAATGATAAAGGAAAACGGTTAAACACCCAACTTATTTGAACCAGCGTTG
>JABUQX010143653.1:12500-20801 GCA_015478945.1 Trachelipus rathkii | reverse complement strand
TATATATATATATATATATATATATATATATATATATATATATATATATATATATATATATATAATATATAATAGTCGTATAATAGGATTAATAGCTTTCCATGGCAGGGTGTTAGTATTAAGAAACATGTTGGTGGTAGCCCCTGAATGGAACTGCGCTATCGTATGATTAGGCAAGCAAGAATAAATGCGTATGCAGATTGGTTTATCATTATTATAAGATGAGATAAGGCGTCCCGCTGGTTATTCACTCAAGAATGGTAGTGGCTTCTGCAAGCCGCAGCAAAATCAGGTGCAAGTGCGTACGTGGTGTTGAACGATGCTGCTGTGTTGAGAGCGGTAAGCTCCGTTACTATACGCATGATTTTGGCTCAAAGTAAGTGAACTGAATGGAGCCTGGAGGAGATTGGTACGAGGAGCCTAAAAGGCAGTGCCTTGAAAGCAAACGTGGAGATAAGAGGGCGTTTATGTCAGTGGCACACCTCCCACGGGCATGGTACAACGCAACGTTATCGAGCTAAACATTTAGCGGCTACGTGCTTGAATGAAGTGGAACGATTTACGTAAGATAGTGGTAAGTCGTGAACGGCGTAGCGCGGGGCCGGAAAATCAATCGTTGGTGAGGTAAAGTAATCAAGCCCGAGTGCCAGAAACTTCGTGCCAAGAGGAATATTGTTTCTGCACTGCGTTAATGTACAGTATATCGCGACCGGATAATATATGGTATTCAAGGCAATGTGTTTGATTGTAAACAATCTGGTATTTGAAGAATAATCGACGTAAAAAATGAGAAACAACCAATAGATAAAATATGCAAAAATATGACGCAATTAAAAGAATAAACAAAGTACGCCGAGATGGTTTGATCATGAAAAGGGATGGTATTTATTTTGGTCTGTTGCTGCTCGAATGTATAAAGTGGCGTGAGTGTAAGTTGGGAATCGACCGGTCAAGATCGAAAGAAAAAGCGGATTATGTCGGTAAGGAATGCCTGAGAGAGAAACCTGAGTTTGGCAAAGAGGCGAGAAGAAATGTGTATAATAGGAGTGAATTGTGGGTTTTGTGAGGGGGCGGCTGTCCCACTCCAAGCAAGAGATGAACCTAATATGGACGAGATATTCTCATAGTGAGGGTCCGTCGCAGTCCCGTGAAGTTTAGGGTGGATTTATGACGGCGAATAAGCCTTCAAACAATACGTATAAGTGAGCCAGCGGCCGGGTATTTTCTTTCTGACCTTTGCAATCAAATTCTTTCAATTATTATTCCGTTTCCTGGGGCATGTCACGCGCCCTACCCTTAGTCTTGGGGCGAGTGTGGATGATCAGATAACGATGATATATAAGATATATATATATATATATATATATATTATTATTAGCAAAGAAATTTATTTTTAATTACATATCTATATAAAGTTTTAAGTCACGATTTATAGTTACCGTAAGAATATTTATATATATATATATATATATATATACATATAATGTGAACAACTTATCTGGGAGATAATATTTAAACAATGAAAACTGATAAATTTAGCAACTATTATAATTAATAATAATAATTATTATTATTATTACTGTTTTAATGTACAAATATAAACTAAAAATTGAGCAAATTTTGGCTTCAGTGACATGGTAGTTGTAATTACTTTGTAAATAAAGTAGGTCAAAATAGTATCAGATACACTAACTAACCAGTTTAAAAAATATGATAAACTTTCATCTTTAATTATTATTATTATTATTATTATTATTATTATTATTATTATTATTATTATTATTATTATTATTATTATTATTATTATTATTATTATTATTATTATTATTATTATTATTATTATTATTATTATTATTATTATTATTATTATCATTATCATTATTATTATTATCATTATCATTATCATTATCATTATCATTATCATTATCATTATCATTATCATTATCATTATCATTATCATTATCATTATCATTATCATTATCATTATCATTATCATGATTATTATCATGATTATTATCATGATTATTATCATTATCATTACCATTATCATTATCATTATCATTATCATTATCATTATCATTATCATTATTATGATTATGATTATTATTATTAATAAGTTAACGTAAAGCTCTAGAACTATTAAATAAAGTAAATTAGGTAATACAGGATAATCGCCACTACCTCTACAGTTAACTTAAAATACCTTTTGTAACATTGTGGTTGCGTGGTCCATTAATGGTTGACAGATTAAGAAACGAATTATCTAATAATTGATTTTTATTAAACAGGCTATCTGAGAAACTAACTTTAATGGAATGGTATATTTAGATATTGTCCCAAAATCTTTTTTAAAAACACGTTACAAAAATGTTACTTAGTAACAAAAAAAAAATTAATTTGTCTCTCTATGAACCAAGGGACTTCAGCGACAAAAAAAAATCGTCATAGATAGATAGACCAGCACAATTTTCAAATTGTCTTTCATTAAGCCCCTCTTCCGCCAATATAATATACTCAGGTGTATATATATCAACATCGCAACCAGCTATCTATATCGTTATGGTGTGGAGTTATGTTATTAAGTTATATATATATATTATATATTCACACACATAAACAGTTTATCATTAGTGGCTTATTGTTTAGAATATATATATTTCTATATTATTGGTTACATATTGCTGGCGCAGCATATATTACATTATAATATTGGCTCGTTATTAAAGAAAGAAGAGCAGCTATACAGAGTAGTAGCTACATATGCTGCTGGCTGGTTGCTGGGCTACTGGGCTGCTGCAGAGCCGTTGGTGCAGCTAGTATACTCTTGTTATGCATATTATATATATATATTACATATTACATATTATTACAAATTCTCTCTCTTCCCATCTTACAATATCACCTTCTGCATATTGATACAGTTGGCGAGGCTTCAATATTGCTACACAAGCCAAAGCGGCGGCATAAGGTTGGCTATTATTATTATGCTATTATATTACATACAGCAAGGTTGATATTACAGCTATTAGTGTTACGTATTGCAAAGAGTATTATTGCTGGTTGGTTATTGCTGCATATACTATACATACATATTGGCTAAGTTGCTGCTATGCGCGTTGCTATTATTATTGGCCTGGTTGGCTGGTTGTTATTGGCTGGCTGGCTACTATTACGCTGCTGCCATATACTCATACTCATACATATTGTTGGCTGGTTGCTATCGTTACAAGTTGGTTGTTGGGCTGTATATATATATGTTGTTGTTGTTTATTTTTATTAAGTTATTATTATTATTGGTTGGCTATTATTACATTTTTATACATATATGCGCGATATGATATATAGCATATACATATGTTATGGTTATTATATGATATATATATAAGATATATATATTACAGAAAGATAGATTATATGTTACATATATATTATATGACCATATTATATATATTTATGTATATTATTATTAAGGTTATTTATATTATTATATATATATTATGTTATATTATTATTATATTATTATATTATATATATTATACATATTATTATTATTATTATATTACTATATTATGTTAAAGATATATTATGTTGAGCATATATTACATACATATATTATATATTGCTTATATTATTATATATTACATATTATTATTTATTATTACATATTTATTATATACATATATATATATATATATTACATATATTATAAATAATATATATTAATACGCATACATATTATTATTATTATTAGTATGTTAGAAGAAGAAGATACATATGTTATGCTATTACTATTTCATATACATATATATACTTATATATATATTATAGCTTATGCTATTATTGTTATTATTATTGTTACTATTATTATTATTACATATATATTACATATGGTCTGCACAGTATATGTTATTGTTATGTTATTATTATGCTTCATATATTATTACTACAGATTGATATTATGCTAAGGCTATGTTGGCTATTATACATATATATATTATTATTATTACATTACATATTATTATTATTATATTACTATTATTAGTATTTATTACATATTATTACATATATTATTATATAGAGTATATTATATATTATTTCATTATTATTATTATTACATATATATATATTATTATTATATTATATTATACATATGTATTATTATTATTTCCATATATTTCTCTATGGATAGTATATATTATTATTATTATTACATATATATATATATTATTACATATTATTATTACATATATTATTATTATGTTGTTATTATAAATATTATTAATATGTTATTACATATATATATATTAATACATACATATATATTATTATAACGTAATATATATATATAGAGTTATATATATATATGGCATATATATACAGGGTATTCCTAAAATAATGTTCTAAATTACTTGAAAGACTATACAGGTAAGGCAACTCCTTATGAACATAGTTAGTACAAGTTTTTTCTAAAGGCTTGAACTACAGAACATACATGTAATTTTCAAAGAAAAAAGTTCGGAAATGTTCAAAATGATGACCGCCATTGTCCAAACACAGCTGATCACTGAACTAATGGAGTCGCAAGCAACACGAACAGTTCATTCGAATGTCGCGACATTGTTCTTTGATTTCCAATTTCAATATATTTATCGTTCTTGGTTTTGATCGATAAACTCTGTCCCTTGAGGTATCCCCATATAAAGAAGTCCATTGGCGTGAGATCTGGGAACGCGCGCAGGGTATTCAATACAACCCCTTCGTCCAACTACATGCTTGGAAATGTTGCACTGAGTGAGCTCTACATCAGTGATGGTAATGGGAGATGCTATATCTTGCCGCAGTAAATCACGTCGTTATCACCAAACATCTCGTCGATGTGTGGACCTGCCGACTCCTGCAGCAAGGTTAGGCACCTGTCCCCATCGACCGCTCTGTTAAAAAAAAACGGTCCTATATGATGCCCAATGCCGAAATCCCACACCACACACAGTTACCCTGGTAGGTTTAAATGGTGTTCAGCTATAACATGGGGATTTGCAGGACCCCAGTAGGTACAAATATGGCGATTAATCGAGCCATTTAGTTTAATTTAAAGGTGGGCCTCATCGCTCCAGACAATTTTTTGTGTGGGAAACCTTTGCATCTTCTTCGCAACATTTAGCCAGGGTACCATTCACAAAATTGAATTCTCCGTTCCGGATCGTCTCATTGAGAGCATGGAGTAGTCTTGGTAGTATTTTCAGCGTAGACGCTTCAAGATGCGATGGACGCTATCTTTTGAGATGTGTGTCTCCCGAGCCGTTTCTCGTAGAGATTTCGTGTGGTATCGGATGAGGGTTTCCCGTACCTGCTCTTCCTTTGCAGGGCCGTGGATGTCCGTGGTCGTCCAGAACGTTTCTTGTTGACGTTGTGAACAGTTCCATCTGCTTCAAATTTCTGATGCAAGCAATGGTCCGGTGCGTTGGTGGCGGTTTATCGAACACCCTTCTGAACCACTTTGCACTTCCGTGGCGTTTTCGGTGGTCCAATAGCATTTAAGGAAATACTTTCTCTTCAAAGCTAAGTTGATCTCCTGGCATTCTGTTTTACAGTAGTTACACCTGAAAACAAAGAGCAGTCAATGTGCTAGTACATTTTTGAGACACCCTATATATATATATATATAGTATATAGCATCAAAACCATATATTAGTTATCTATATATATATATATATATATATTTAGTTATATATATATATATTTATTATATATATATATATATATCATATATATATATATTGCTAAGCATATACATATTACATAAGAGTTAGTTCAGCATAGCTAGCTAGTTAGCGCAGCAGCAGCATATATATTATATATATATATATATATATATAAAAAGAGTTATTATTATATATATATATATATATATATATATATATATATAGTTATTATTATATATATATATATATATATATATATATATATATCAATTAATCACGCAATATTTTGAAAGAAATTTAGTGCTGCAAAAGCCGGATAATGGGATAACATAAAGTATGGAGAGACAGAAATGGGTGGGTCACGGGGGTCAGTGCAATTGTTCCTTTGATATAAGTACAAAGGAAAAACAGGGGGGAGAAAAATAAGGCATTAAAAAAAAAAGTTTCTTTCCATATAGTTTATATTTTTATTTAGTTTTTTTTGTTTTTATAAAAGTGAATATTTTTTTTTTTTTTTTTTTTTTGGGGGGGGGGTAATTTTATTTACTTTTGGATAATAAAATATATTTTCAAAGAAAAGTAAGGATTTGCCTTCATATTAATATATATATATATATATATATATATGGATATATATATGTTATTAGTTGTTATATATATACATATAAAGAAAGAAAGTTATATATATATATGATATAGTATATATATATATATTTATATATATATATGTATGAATATATATAAATATATATATATATATATATTGTTATTATTATTATTATATATATATATATATATATAAAGAATAGTTAGTATATATATGTTGCTATATATATATATACATATATATAGTTATTAGAGTATATATATATATATACATATTATTATATACATATATATATACGAACAATTAAGACCCCCATTTTCCCAAGTTTTGAGTTCTCGTGGTAAATAAGTTTTGACCTCATTCGCTGCAACAAGGCTTTTGCTGTGAGTCCTGATATTATCATAAGGAAAGGGTACAATGCCCTTAATATTATAATGAATAGTCATGGATATATATATATATATAAGTATATATATACAGAGTTATATATATATATATATATATATAAGGTTATTACTATATATATATATATATGTTGTTATTGTCGGTTACATACATATTAGTTACACATAAATGGTCAATATCCAAGGCTGGTTTGCCATATGTTACAGCAGCAGCAGCAGCGTTCAGCAAGGCTATATCGCTGGCTGAGCTATACAATGGCTGTTACAACACCCGCAGCAGCAGCAAGAGTTACGATGCTGCTATTGCTATTATTACATATTATGGCTACTACATACAATCATATTACATTTGTTTACATACCATACATAATCATATGTTATATTATATTGGTTATTGGTTATTATTTGGTTAATACATATTATATTAATTACATAATGTATATTGTTTAAAGCATATTAGTTATATTATTATAGTTATATTAGTTATTATATTATTATATATATATAAACATATATTATATACATATACATATGAAAGAAAGAAGAAGTAAGAAGGAAGAAGAATATATGTTACAGCAGTTATATGAATGTCATGCTATACATATATGTTCTATATCTATATATGGAGCAGTTATATATATATGTTATGAAGTTATATATTATGGAGCAGCATTTTTATATATATATATATATACATATATATATAAGATATATATACATGAATAAGAAGAGTTATTGGTTATTATTATGTTGTTTGCTGGGTTATTTCATATATATATATATATATGTATATATATATATATATATATCAAAGCCATTTCTTATTTCATTTGCTTACTTTTATTGAAAACACACAAAATAATAATAATAATAATAAATAATAATAATAATAATACACACACACACACACACAATAATAATAAAAATCATAATAATAATAATAAATAATAAAATTAAAATTTTATTGTTTTTAATCTGATAATCTATTACTGCTAATAACTGAATCCAATTTCAAGAGTAATAAAAATAATAATAATAATAATAATAATAATTAATAATAATAATAATAATAATAATAATAATAATAATAATAATAATAATAATAATAATAATAATAATAATAATAATAATAATAATAATAGGAAAAGTTTTGCCTAAAAGTTTTTAATCTAAACAATAAAAAGAAACAAATTCTAATGTTTAAACAAGAAACTTTTTTTCTATTAAACTCGAAATTAAGCGAAATTGCTTTTTGTAATACTAATACATGCTCTTACTACAACTACCACTACTACTATTACAATTACTACTAGTAGTAGGAATACTACTCCTACTAGTACTGTGACATAAACTACAACTACTACTGCGATGACAATTACTATTACTACTACTACTACAACAACAACTGAAACAACTACTACTACTTACTACTACTACTACTACTACTACTACTACTACTACTACTACTCCTACTGAGACAACTGCTACTACTTGCACTCATTTCGTATATTAAATATTACTGCTTTTACTATTATATTTTTAAAATATTCTCCTTTCTAATATTGACGCTGTACGAACTGTTGTTACA
>JABUQX010143651.1:2500-5000 GCA_015478945.1 Trachelipus rathkii | reverse complement strand
TAGAATCTATTGTAGAAACCTTTTAAGTTGTGTGTGATTGATGTGGTGTCTCCTTCCACAGACTGTGGTGCCCCTACTGTGCCCCGCTGCCCCTGCCCGCCCGCCACCCGCCTGCTGCCCGCCCACACCACTTTCTCAGCCCTGCCTGGAGCCACCTTCTGGTGTGCCTCTTCGCCCAAGGCGTTGTTAGTTTGGCCCTTTGCCCCGGGATCCCAACACCATCATGGCCTCCATTGAAAACAAGTCCATTTCCACCAGTATCTCTGACGGCCCCTCAGCCTCCCTTTCAATGAGACTCCTAATGCAAGGAAAGGTAGGTCTTAACCTTTATTTCTTATCAAATAACGTGCTCTTGTCATTTCCCTCCTTGAGGACAGTGACATCGATCACGTTATTTGATGCATGTTGCAGATTCACTATTCAGTTGAGTAGATAAGCTAATCGATCCGTCTTCTTTCCTTAAACAGTAATGAATAAGGCATGACAATAACTGATTTGAGAGTATTTATTCTCATATAATAATATCAAACTGAAAATTTCTTCAATGCCGCGCTGAAGTTAATAATAATAATAATAATAATAATAATAATAATAATAATAATAATATAATAATAATAGTTTAGCTTAGTTTTATTCTCATATAAATATATTCTGTTAAGATTATTCGTTGACAAAATATTATTATTATTATTATTATTATTATTATTATTATTATTATTATTATTATTATTATTATTATTATTATTATTATTATTATTATTATTATTATTATTATTATTATTGAAGGATTTTATGAATTTTGAATGAAAACTTTGTAGATAAGTCAGACGAATTAAAAATATTTGTGAATAAAAAGTTAAGAACTACATTGACATAATAAACAATGCAAATTTTAAGAGATATGTTTCTATCAAGACAATTTATATTCTGAGGAAGACTCTGGTACCTTGGTACTTTAGCATACTTGGAAAGACAAAAAGTAGTTTGGTAAAATGTTCTGAAAATGGAGTCCTAATAAGGAAAGATTTTGTGAATTTAAATTGGAAAAGTGAACGGTAGGTTGAAGTTTGTTCGTAGTTAATTTGCTGCAGGGAGTACCGACCAAAAAATAGGGCCATTATTTGAACATTTGATGGTTTTAAATTTAACGAGACTGTCAGGCTTTGGGAAGAAAAATTAAAAGAAGCAAATTTATGGGAAAGAAAGTCTCTAAACTCTAGTTGTCTTTGCGTTTTACTCGAGAGTGAACAGGGAAGGTAAGATGAAAACAGGCGGAAAATAGGAAGGATCAAAGCAATTGGACGGATTAGTAAAGAGCTCGCGAAGAAGAACAGATATTCGATTCTACGATTGGGAGAATATTGTGATAGATTAGCTGTTATTTTGAGGAGAAAGAAATATTGGAATAATTTTTGATGAATACTAAATTTAACATAATATTTTTGTGATATATATATATATATATATATATATATATATATATATATATATATATATATATATATATATATATATATATATATATATATATATATAAAGAAATATATATATATATATATATATATATATATATATATATATATATATATATATATATATATATATATACAGGATTGTAACAAAATGGCAGTCAAATTTAGGGAAGTGATTTCCCCCTATATAAGTAACAATAATGGTCCTATTCACACATCCATAAATGCATAGTTTTTGTGATAGAATGCAAAATATGACAGTTGTGAAGCAAGCACGCTACCGCTGCAATACACTAGTATGGCATTCTAACCTCCGAACAAGCCACAGTAGTTTCCTGCCTGCATCCTAATGCAATAGTTTCCCAGTCATCCCTCCTGCATGTTAAATTCTTATGGGTTGAGATCGGGCGTACGTACGAGTCATGACATTGGAACCCCACTACCAATCCATCTTATTATTGTCCAGATACTGCCGAACGAGCATGCTAATGTGTGCTGGAACCCTATCGGGAATCATTCATACGGATCTTAAGGCCACTAATACATCATAGAAAAGCACTGACAATGTGTGCCTTATAACTGCAAATAGATCTGACCAGTGATGCTTTGCAGTAGAAAGTATGGTCCTGTAAGATAGTTACCAATAATTACCCTGTCCTCACATTGATTTAAAATTGTTACTGATGTTTAGTTTGTACAAATCCATGTGGATTTTCCTCTGACCATATACTCTTGTTAGTATAGTTCGTGACGTTATCTCCACAATATGTCATTTCACCTATCAACTGGATTGATAAAGCATTCATAGTATAAGGTTAATTTATGCTGTATCCAACAACAACAAAATTTCCGTGGGTGAAAATCAGTAGAAGAGAGACTGCGCACGTTACAAATGGTACGGATGCAATCTGTTCGTATAAGTTACGAAAAGGTATTTGATTTTGATAGCAGAAAATAAGGCAAAAATTGCGCAATATACGGTTGAGTGAGGGAGCATTACAATGATAAGAAAGGAATTATTCACATAG
>JABUQX010143650.1:12500-17500 GCA_015478945.1 Trachelipus rathkii | reverse complement strand
AACTAGGTAAAAGAACTTATCAAAAAGGATTTTTTTTCAGATTTTAAAAAATAAATACACTTTATTCTGAAAACCACCAATATGCAAATTTTCCTTCGTAAATACGAGTAATCAGTAAAATAAAAATGAAAGAGTATTCAGCATGATACACCTAAAAGCGTCTGGAAATTGATCTTATAAAATGAAAACAAATCATATAATATTACATTTTTTTGGCAAAGTTAATATATATATATATATATATATATATATATATATATATATATAAAAATATATATATATATATATATATATATATATATATATATATATATATATATATATATATATATATTTATATTTATATTTATATATATATATATATATATATATATATATATATATATATATATACCTATATATATATATATATATATATATACTCTTTCTCTATCTATATATATATATAAGAGGAAACGAGGTTAAAAACATTTACCTAGTTTAGACAAAATTTCGGTTCAGCCCTGGACCATCTTCAGGCCTTTAAAGATAATAATAATAATAATAAAATAATAATAATAATAATAATAATATGGTATAATAATAATAATAAATAATAATAATAATAATAATAATAATAATAATAATAATAATAATAATATATAATAATAATAATAATAATAATAACAAAGACAATAATAAGTAACTGATGAATAATTATAGTCAATAAGAATAATAACATTAAAATAAAATAATAATATTAATAATAGTACCAAGATAACTAGCAATGATTAGAAAGCAATGATAATAATAATAATAATAATAATAATAATAATAATAATAATAATAATAATAATAATAATAATAATAATAATAATAATAATAATAATAATAATAATATAATAATAATAATGATAATAATGATAATAATATTAATAATAATAATAATAATAATAATAATAATAATAATAATAATAATAATAATAATAATAATAATAATAATAATAATAAAACTAAGAATAACAATAACAATAATAATAATAATAATAATAATAATAATAATAAATATGTCATATTATAATGGATTCGCATGAATATTGCGTGAGTATTGAAAACCCCCGACTTGTTCGTTGTGGTGCCTCTTTCTTTCCAGCTACTTCTGTTCTGTGGAACTCCTTGCCTTCTTCTGTTTTTCCAACTATATTTAATCTTCCTCTCTTTAAAGCCCACGTCTGCGCTCACCTGAGAGATTTGCGCTAAGCTGGGGATTGGGTGGGGTTTTCCATGTTTTATTTTCTCACTCCTTGAAAAGGGCTAGCCCGTAGAGGGTGAGTGAACTATATATATATATATATATATATATATATATATATATATATATATATATATATATATATATATATATATATATATATATATATATATATATTTATAATTTTAATATTTCTTTGTTTATTATTGTGTGTGTGTGTGTTTGTTGTGTGTGATTAGTAGTGACAGTAATGTGTGTTCGCGGATTTGTGTGCGTGTGTTGGTGTTTGTGTATGCGTGTGTGTGTATTTATAAAGTTCGTATTGAAATGGGAACTGAGAGAACCGTGGGTTTTTCTAAAAACTTTAATGCAATGTTTTGTTATAATTATAATTCTTTCTTATTTAAAATAAAATTTTAGAAAGAAAGGAATTGTCAAAATTAGAATGAAAGAAAGAGAATTATATTTCTATATTTCAAAACTTAATTAACTTTAGTATTTTAATTAAAAATAGAGTGAGAAAATTATTATATAATCTAATTAAAATGTAATTAAAAAACTTGAAGACAAATATTTGTACATTAATTTTATTATGAATTTTAAAAGGAAAAAAATTGCTGTACATAAGCGTCGTTTTTATTTTTTTAAATTAATCAAGAAATTTTCATAATAATAATAATATAATAATAATAATAATAATAATAATAATAATAATAATAATAATAATAATAATAATAATAATAATAATAATAATAATATAATAATAATAATACAAATAATAATAATAATAATAATAATAATAATAATAATAATAATAATAATAATAATAATAATAATAATAATAATAATAATAATAATAATAATAATAATAATAATAATAATAATAATAATAATAATAATAATAATAATAATAATAATAATAATAATAATAATAATAATAATAATAATAATAATAATAATTTTGTTAAAACGTTTGTAAAAAAAATTTTAAAAATGCTCTTTTCGTTTCTTTGAAGAAATAGAAAATATTTAATATAAATAAAAATTTAGCAAACTGAAGAAGTGAAAATTTTTACTTGGCAAATAAAATGTCGTCAGGGTTTTTTATTAATGAGTGAGTGGAAAACATTTCTAAAATATAACTGAGTTATTGGAACTGTTTTTATATGTAAATTTATGGAATAAAAAAAAAAGCTTAATACAAAGGTATAAAATTAAAAAATTTCACATTTTACGATACTATTTGCCTTTCTTATCGTTTTAAGCCATCATCATCATAATCATCATCATCATCATCATCATCATCATCATCCCATCATCATCATCATCATCATCTTCATGAGCACATCTGTCATCATTGGCACCTTTCCTCAGAACAGGTGACTGAGTGCGCATACACGCTACAGATATCCGACGTATAAGTGGTAATGTGACCCAAACCCTTTGTGGCCTCTTTCAATTATTAGAACGTATTCTGTGGAAATTTTCATCCCGGCATAGATAGATTTCTTCCCCTCCTTCTACTCCCTCAAGTTTTAATTTAAAAATTCGAATGTTTACAAAATGAGAATTTCATTAGGAAGAAAAAATACTTTGATTCTTCCCAATTAACAAAACTTTCTCTCATCAAACGGCTCAAATTATTTAAAACTTTTTCAATACTTTTTCTCTTTTCTCTATCATTTCTCTCGAATATTTTTAGAATCTATCAAGTTTTCTTTTTCCTTTCTCAGAAGAACACACCCCAAGGTCTTTGGTCTTTATCAGGAACCCTGGATACCATCTCTGAGTATCATCTTTATCTCCTATAATACAGTTGTTAGAGATCTTTTCCTTTAAATTTATATTGTCTACCTTGCAAAGATTTAATTTTCTATAGCTTTAATAATAATAATAATAATAATAATAATAATAATAATAATAATAATAATAATAATAATAATAATAATAATAATAATAATAATAATAATAATAATAATAATAATAATAATAATAATAATAATAATAATATATAATTAATAATAATAATAATAATAATAATAATAATAATAATAATAATAATAATAATTAATAATATATTAATAATAATATAATAATAATAATAATAATAATAATAATAATAATAATAATAATAATAATATTAATAATAATAATAATAATATGTGTAACAAACTACATTAATAAATAATAATAATAATAATAATAATTAATAATTTTCATACAATTCATAATTGCAAAAAAAAAAATAATAAATACTGCTCATTAGTTTATATTAAATTGTTTTAAACATACAATATACGATAATTTATTTGAATATTCACGATAAAATTGAAATAATATATATATATATATATATATATATATATATATATATATATATATATATATATATATATATATATATATATATATATATATATATATATATATATATTTAAATATATAATCATGGACAAAGATATATATTACATAAACATTTATATATATAATATAATTTATAAGTATATACATGTATATAAAAGAATGGAACTTAAACATATATCTATCTATGCACGATAATATATATATATATATATATATACATATATATAATATATATATATATATATATATATATATATATATACTATATATATATATATATATATATATATATATATATATATATATATATATATATATATATATATATAGCTTCTGGTAAGCTAAATTCTTCACCTATTAGAATTTTTTTACGTTTTTATAAAGGCATAAAGTTATAATACATTTCTATTAAGCTTTATAAAAGAAATAATAAAATCTAAAGTTATGTAATACAACACTCATTCAGTTAGCTTTTATATGTCTTAAAATTTACATGATATATCTTACTTTAATTAAATCGTCAGAAAAGATATACCTTTAATGTAGTACTCATGAAACTTTTAGTTTGAAGTTATAAAGGTAGTTTAATTATCGAGTGTGTTGAAGTTGTTAAAAAACTTCAGCCACAATTGTTTATTGATAATCATTTTGAGAGTTTATTTGATTAATAATTTAACTTCCAAATGTGAAATATCACGAGAATACTAAATAATCCTATTATTTTTTCAATTTTTAACAGAAAAACAGGTAATCTCAGGATACTTTATTTTTATCCTTTCTACTCAAAATATATTTTGAAATGTGTATAAAGTTATTTGGTTTTTCTTTATATATACAGTATATTGGCACGAATTTTTTTATTAACTTATAATAACTTTTTTTGAAATATTTTTGTAATCCATAAATTTCATAATAATTTGAAGTTAAATTACTAAAGATTTACGTTGAATTATAATATAAATATACGACAAAGGAAAAAAAATCACAAATAT
Organism: Trachelipus rathkii; assembly: GCA_015478945.1. Classification (NCBI taxonomy): domain Eukaryota; kingdom Metazoa; phylum Arthropoda; class Malacostraca; order Isopoda; family Trachelipodidae; genus Trachelipus; species Trachelipus rathkii. The sequence goes on along the minus strand of JABUQX010143650.1, from coordinate 12,913 downwards.
TTTAAATTTCACTCACTCGTATTTCATTTATTTCTTTTAAATCATTTTTTATTTTTATATTTATTTTATTATTTTAGATTTTCTAATTAGGGAAAATTTTCAATTTCAGTTTAAATATTTAAAATAACAATCATATATTATTTTTTAATTAAAATTAAGCATTTCTTCAGATTCCATGTAAATTGAGTTATATATATAACTTATATATATATATATATATATATATATATATATAACATATATATCTATATATATATATATATATATATATATATATATATATATATATAATATCTCAATGTTCTCACCATCCATCCTGTTAGGTAGAGGCTCTCAAGTGTTGCTCCTCCAGAAATCCCTCCAGTCATCTCGATCTTCGAATAGTGGCAACCTATACCATACATTCTCCATCT
>JABUQX010143650.1:5000-7500 GCA_015478945.1 Trachelipus rathkii | reverse complement strand
ATATATATACATATATCTATATATATACCTGCGCATATATATATATGTATCTATATATATATAAATAAATATTATATATATCTTTATATATATATATATATATACACTGATATTTAAATAACATGTAATTGATAAAAATTAAATAACGATGCTCTCTTTTACCATTTTTTTTTAAATAATTTGGAATTTATAACAACGAATTGTGTTTTGTTATTTATTTTTTTTCCTTCTTATAAAGATCTTATGAGCGGGTTCCACCAAAGTGTTCATGTAGGCCTAGAAGGGTCGTTAAAAGTTCTCTCAAAGTTAAGCTCTTACACGAGGTCAAGGGCGTAAATACCACAGATTCAGATCGATGTATAGAGAAAAAATAGAATATTCAACAGTATTTGAAATTTATGCTACCATATATATATATATATATATATATATATATATATATATATATATATATATATATATATATATATATATATATATATATATATATATATATATATATATATATATATATATTTTAACACCCCCTCCTTGAATAGGGCTTTGCCCGTGAGCGGTGGTGATAACTATAAAAAAAAAAAAAAAAAAAAAAAAAAAGAAAAAAAATATATATATATATATATATATATATATATATATATATATATATATATATATATATATATATATATATATATATATATATATATACCACTGAATATCAATCATCACATTACTCTTCAGACATCCATCCATTTATCCTTCTTTTACAATAATGAAGGTATGTTAACATATTCGCGAAGATATTCGGTAAAATACTTTGATTAAAATCAACGAGTTTATATAGACTATGATACCGAGGTTATATTTTTAAAGATGTGAAACGTTTTATGAAACAGACAGTCTGAGAACTAGGCACATTACAATATATCATAATTTGATATGTTTTTAAGATTACATAGCAGTGGAAAAATAATTAGGTTTCTTAATGTTTTTATTCAAAGCAGCTTAGATATGGGAAAATAAATTCTTTCATTGGGTTTATTATATAGGTCTATAATGCTTAAAATCAAATTCAAAAAAATGATTTTAGATGTTTTGTGTCTTCAAACCTAGGTCAAAAACTAAATCTATAATGGGGTCGACAGGGATACAAAAGATTCTAGGGACACCTGTTATAAGTGTGCTATTTATTATTATTTTATTTTTTGCTTAATTAATTTATGTATTTAATTTTGCTTATCTTAGCATAAGTTGGAAACAAGTTCGTTTTACAATATAAACAATTTGGCTGGTGAAAGAACTTCCAAACCTAAAAATGTTTAAAAAAAAAACATGTCCCAGTGTATTTAAATATATCTAACAATGCTTATTCAACGCCTTCACCTAAAGCGAAACATAAATATCAAGTAATTGTAAGTTTCAGAAATTTTTGAAGTGAAGAAAAGTCTCGAACCTTTTATTTCACTAAACAACAATTAAATAACTTCTCTGTGTGCACATTTTTAAAGAAGATTGTTGTCTATCTATATTATATATATATATATATATATATATATATATATATATAATATATATATATATATATATCATAACACATATATATATATGATTCTTCATTAAATAGGACAAATGAATAATAAAAAAATTAGTGATGGAATGATTGGTAATACTATCTCAAATATTTTCTACGGTAGGGTGCCTTCTTTCATTGTTGTATGAAGAAAATTAATTTAATTTTATTTTGGTTTTGGGAAATACCCAGTGGTCGCAGGCGTCTGCTGCTCCAGCTGGAACCACGTGTATCCAACCTACGGTATTCGTTAATTAAGGGTCTATGTCATCCCGCTACCATACTACCAACCACCCCTTACATATCGTGGCGATAAGTCCTTTCGCTTACTCATTTTATAAGCTTAGTGAAATTTAAAAAAATACATATCTACTTTTTTTCTTGTTTGTTAATAATAATTAAAATTATATTTTGAAAATTCACCATTACAGAAGTTTGTGACTTTTCTGTTTCATAAATTTAGGATCATAAAAATGTTTCACAGTTTACCAACTTTACAAAGCTTAAATTTTCTGGTTTAATAATTACCTATATATTATATATATATATATGTATACACAGATATCTTTATCTCTCCCTACCCACTCTCTCTTTCTTTTATATATATATATATATATATATATATATATATATTCCTAACGTCTATCACAATCGGTAGAGCGACTGAGGCGCAAAGGCGCTGGGCAGGTTCCGAGTCCGATCTATAGAACCACTCCTAGAATGGCAATACCTTACGTGAGATGCGAACTTTTAATATATATATATATATATATATATATATATATATATATATATATATATATATATATATATATATATATATATATAATATATATATATATATATATATATATATTTACCTTGTAGTAAACCTTATATTCTCTTAAATACATGCAAAAGGATTTATTGAATTCACTTAACCGCACTTCAGATTTATAATACAACAAT
>JABUQX010143649.1:2500-10000 GCA_015478945.1 Trachelipus rathkii | reverse complement strand
CATTTCTTTGGTCTCATATTTCCCAATTTGTAGGAACTTTACTGTTTTCTTCATTTCTTTATGTCTTGCAAATTAAATTAAATTAAAATCCTTTCTTAAGATATTATAATTTTAGAAGTTGTGTTTCCGGGCATGTTGGCAAATTAATGCTGACAAGGACGAATTTTGCCAACTTATGTACCCCTTTGGTGTGCTTTTTGACATTGTTCAACAAAGGAGAAATTAAAAATTCTCTCTCTCTCTCTCTCTCTCTCTCTCTCTCTCTCTCTCTCTCTCTCTCTCTCTCTCTCTCTCTCTCTCTCTCTCTCTCTCTCTCTCTCTCTCTCATCAATTATCCCATTCAATATTTTAACAGAAAAGTGTGATGTAAAATTGTGTCAAATCTTTGTTTCTCTTTACAAATACGTTAAAAAGAAGTAAAAAGTATTTCCAATTTCTTTAAGAATAAATTATTCAAGAAAAATTTCCCTCTTTAAATTTATTTTAAAAATTTTTCCTCTGGAAGTGAGAATATTTTTCCAAAATTTTTCTTAATTCATAACTTAAAATATTCTCCCCTCAAATAATATAAATATATATATATATATATATATATATATATATATATATATATATATATATATATTTATATATATTACTATATATATCTATATATATATATATATATATATATATATATATATATATATATATATATATATATATATATATATATTAATAATTGCTTTCTTATTTAAAATATGAGCCTCGTTTTTTTGTTAAGTTTATGCTTGTCATCTTTTACATTAATATTTAGAAAGATGAGAAAGACTACAGGAACTACATGAATCGTCGCGCACTGAAATCCAAAATGGCGCAATTAACTTGTCACTTCACGCATAACGAGCTTCATATGCAAATTTTTTTTCTGCTTCTTTTTCTGGAAAAAGGAAAAAAATAGAAAGCGAAAAAAAAGACCAAAAGAAAAAATTATTTAAAAAATAAATTTTTTAAGCTTTAAGAATGCTTCAAGAGTATAAATTTGGAAATAGAAGATAACGGTGGTATAAACCATTGCATATTATGTATAATATTTTCAATGCACACATAATATACGTAGAAAAACGTATATCCATACACATGAGACAAAAAGCTAAATATGCAATATATACATTAAATTTATGTCGCATGGTGTGCCAACTCTTGATTTTAAAGTTGGAGGCACTGAATTAGGCACAATGAGAGTACGTGCCAAATAGAAATTCTCATTAGTACAGAAAAAAGAATTAAAGCTTCTGAATCATATATATATATATATATATATATATATATATATATATATATATATATATATATATATATATATATATATATATACTATATATATATATATATATATATATATATATATATATCAGGGGCGTATATATAGGGTAGGCCGGGTAGGTAGCTCCTACCCAATATTTTTTAGGTTTTAAATAATTGAAATTAAATTGTAAAAGTATACTAAATTATTAAAATTTTATATAAAAGTTAAAAAAAAGAAGCTATTTTTCATCATAAATTAAAAGAAAAACAACCACAATAATAATAGCTATAATAATAATTGAATTCATTTAGAAATTCTCGCTCCTACTCTGATCTTAGGAGTAAAAATCTTTACACCGGGCGGACGAATGACGTCATTTTTTACGTCAACTTATAAGGGAGCGGGCTAGTCTGTCCTACCTATAATAATCGATAAAATAATCGATAATATATATGAAACTTTTCGTTCTCTTCCCGTAAATATTTACGAAATGTGTGGCTTGGTGCAGTTTGTTTGAAATTTTGTATAAAATGTGTCTGATTGTTCTGATATTGAATATTAATTTTATATAACTTTATTTAAGTGGTATTTAGCATTATATACATAAAATTAATATTCAATATCAGAACAATCAGACACATTTTATACAAAAATTTCAAACAAACTAAATATTGTTTTTTTTTACGCTCTGGAGAAAATGTTAATTTGTCTTTTTATTTCCTTAGGTCGAAACACGACTTACTGTCCATCTTAGTCGTTTACGCATGGGATATCTTTTAGTTAAAAAAATCGACATTTGGCAACCTTAACGTTCACTCGTAGCGATGGAGCTCCTTCGTTCTTCTCAAAAAATGATCATTATCATACAGATTTTCCAACATTTTTAACAATTTTAAATTTTTCAAAAGCGTTATTTTTTTTTTTTTTTAATTTCATGGATAAAAATGTCTCCTGATTATTAAATTTTATTTATTTTTTTGTATCTGTTATTTTTTTTTTTTTATATATTTTTTTTTTGTGGGTCTGATATATATATATATATATATATATATATATATATATATATATATATATATATATATATATATATATATATATATATATATATATATATATATATATATATATATATATATATAACGGGGATAGTTTTCATGAGATATATATATTTATATATATATATATATATATATATATATATATATATATATATGTATATATATATATATATATATATATATATATATATATATATATATATATATATATATATATATATATATATATATATATATATATAAGCGAAGAGAGATAGTTGAAGAGTGCCTTGTGTGTTTGAAACTTTGTAACCAAAACCAACTCACAGCAGTGGGTCCACGTGCCTGAGATAGCGCACGACTCAAGGTAGTCGGTTCGATAGTGAAAGTTAATTGGCAATCTTGAGAGAATATATATATATATATATATATATATATATATATATATATATATATATATATATATATATATATATATATATATATATATTAAATCTGTGTCTACCTAACCACACTTTATCCTAACCTAAACTTAAAAGGGGTACCGTAGGCCTAACCCTAGACGGATTCCGTGTGAACGGTGAAACCTAACCTATATGGATCGACGATGCCGTAAACCTAGACCTAACCTAGATGGATTTACGTTGCAGAACAAGGAAACCTAAGGTAGAAAGTTTCGCATATATATATATATATATATATATATATATATCATATATATATATATATATATATATATATATATATATATATATATATATATTATGAAATCTTACGTCAAATATTTTGAAATTAATTACTTCAATAACCTTAACAGATCGTAATCAAAACTAAAAATTACATGAAGAAAGTCATTTAACGAACAAAAATTTTCTTGACATTTGTCAACAAGGTTAAATATATATATATATATATATATATATATATATATATATATACATATATATATATATATATATATATATATATAACTCTTTCAATAATATATATATATATATATATATATATATATATATATATATAAAATCGGAAGATCATACATATATATATATATATATATATATATCTATATATATATATATATATATATATATATATATATATATATATATATATATATATATATATATATGTGTACTATAATATATATATATATATATATATATATATATATATATATATATATATATAAATGGCAACTCAAAAAAGCCTATATAGTGAATCGATCACGTAGATACCTATAAGAGTGTTTTTTTTTTGTGTATACGGACAAACGCACAAAGAATTCATTTGAAACTGCAAGCACGATAAATATATATATATATATATATATATATATATATATATATATATATATATATATATATATATATATATATATATATATATATATCAGGTTGATGGGATTGTTTAAAATGATTAATGGTGTGTGTGTGTTAAATAAATGCCTGAAGGTTTCTGTCTTCGTAATTTTTACTTTCAGTTATAAAAAAAAACGATGCAATTTGAAAAAAATAAAGAAAATTATAAAATGAAAATGGAAAAGAGAAAAATTGAGACTGAAAAGTGATAAACTTTCGACTCTTTTTCTAGCTTACTTTATTAAGCTGTCAAACATTAGTTTATGTGAAATAGAGCTAATATATATATATATATATATATATATATATATATATATATATATATATATATATATATATATATATATATATATATATATATATATATATATATATATATATATATATATATGGTGAACATGCGTCACTTGCATGAAATTAAAATATATGATTTTTTTATACCTTGAAATGCGTTAATTGCTTGTCTTACTTGAGATGTTTGAATTACCTGCGCTTGATTATTTTGATGTTTGAAGAGTTTGATTTCTTACCTGAGTGTTTGAATTAGTTATCTTTCCGCCATCTTGAAATGCTTTTTGGTGATTTATGAGTATTAGGAACTTTGCTAATTGAACTTAGGAGATTATGAAGAATAAATGTTATTTGGTTTTTAATTTGAAACGTTAAAACGCAATAATTCTCGTCTTTGATACAAGATGATTTTATTTTAAATCCTAGTAAGAGTCTCATTTGAAATATACAAAAATTATTTTTGTTTTTTTTATAAAGTAACCAATTCGTGTTTTATGTCAGAAATGCCACATATCAAAATATTATGTTTCCGATTTGGGCCAGCTTTAAAATAAAAATATACAGTATTACGCAACACAAAAACGTAATTAACTTTTTTATTAAACGAAAATTCTGTTCGAATAATATAACTACTAATCAAATAAATTATCATATATGCAATAATATATATATATATATATATATATATATATATATATATATATATATATATATATATATATATTATATATATATATATATATATCTAAAGTTCAATTTGTTCAGATATACAGGAATAGATAACTCAAATATTTTATAAATAATTTTTATAAATATTCAAAGCCTATTTTCAAAGGAATAGCTTATAAATTTGAAGTCAGCTTTTTAAAATTAAATTTTCTTAAAAAATATATAAAAATAAAAATAAATATATATATATATATATATATATATATATATATATATATATATATATATATATATATATATATATATATATATATATATATATATATATATAAGAGATTGAAAAGTGAGTAAAATTGAGATGAGGCCCAGATTGTGGGGATGGGAGGGTTTAAAAGGAAATATATTAAGTCACGTCCAAAGTTGATTTTAAAAGAAGTAAACAGAGTTAAAAAAATAGAGGAAAACGTAGGACAAGCAGAGACAAAATTTACGGCAGACAAACATAATCAAAACTTTAGATTCTCGTCACTACATGATACTAAAGAAGCAATCAACCGATTTATATATATATATTATATATATATATTACTATATATATTATTATTATTGTTATATATATTATATTATATATATAAGTTATTATATATGTTATTAAGAAAGAGTTATATAAGAAGAAGAGCATATATATACATATATTGTTAATGTTGCTTATATATTACATATTATATTATTTTCACATATACATATTATATATATTATATATATTATATTATTATTATTGTTGCTATTATTATTATATATATTGTTATATATATAAGAATATATATATTATACATATATATATATATGCTATTATATTATATATTATATATATATATATTATTATTGTTACATATATATATTATTGGCTATATATATTATATATTGTTATGTACAGTGAGATATATATGCAGAAGAAGCATAGTTGTTATTATTGCTGTTATATATTATATATATTATATATATATATATATATATACATATATTATATATATATATTATTATTATTATTATTATGTATTATATATTATTATTATTGTTATATTGGCTAGCATATTATTGCTGATATTATATATATATATAGCATATATATATATATATAATATATTATTGTTATACATATACATATATATATTATATATTATTACAGCTATTAGCTATTGCTGCTATTATTGTTAATATATACAACATATATATTTATTACATACATAAGGTTATATTATACAGCCATATATTATATTATATATTGTTTTAAATTTATTATGAAGAAGAATATAAATATATATATATATATATATATATATATTATTATATTATTATTATTGCTACATATATATATATATATTATATTATACATCGTTTTAAATTGCACTGCTATTATTATTACTGTTTATTGTTGTTATTATTATATATATTAGTTGTTATATTAGTTGCTATATTATTACATACATTATACATATTTAAGAGCATATTAAGATATGTATTGGCTATTATATATTATTGTTATTATATATTATTATATTATATTACATATTATATATTATTATTATTACATATATATATATATATAATATTATTGTTATTATTATTACATAGTATATTATATGTTATATATATATTATATTATATATTATTATTATTATTATTATTACATATAATTCATATATACAGTTATTATATATATATATATAAGCTATATATATATACTAATATTAACCATATTATTATATTATTATGTTATATATGTTATATGTTGTTATTGTTATATATTTATATATACATTGTTATTAAGATTGTTATTGTTATATTACTATTATCATATTATGCTACTGTTGTTATATTGCTACATATATATTACATATGCTGGTTAGCATGGTTATATTACTATATATACATATATATTACATTACATATAGCTATACTAATATTATTATATTATGGTTACTAAACATACATACATATATTATGAGTTGAGCATAGCATACATATTATATATTATGTTATTATTGCTATTGTTATTATTTATATATATACATATTAGTTATATATATATATTATATGCGTTATTATATATATATTATTTATTATATATATATATATATTATATGTTATTATTATATATATATATATATATATATATATATATATATATTATATATATATATTAGTATATTTATATATTATATATATTATTATTATTATATATTATTATTATATATATATATATATTATATTATTATTATTATTATTATTATATATATATATATAATATATATAAATATATATATATATATATATATATATATATATATTATATTAGAGTATATATTATATATTATTATATATATATATATATACATATATATATTTTTATATATTATTATATATATATATATATATATTATTATATAGTATATATATATATATTATTATTATTATTATATTATTATTATTATATATACATATTACATTATATATATATATTTATTAATATATATATATATATAGTATAATATGTTCATATATATATATATATATATATATATATATATATATATATATATATATATATATATATATATATATATATATATATATATATATTTTATATATATATATATATTGGTTATATATATATATATATATATATATAAGTTATAGTTATATATATATATATATATATATATATATATGGTTATATTTATCGTTCAGCTTTGTTCACTACAGGACATTGTATTCTTTAGATACTTTTACTTGCTAGTTTACTCCTGCAGTTCTAATTTCATGTTTCTATCTTTTTAACATTTTGTTTGAA
>JABUQX010143648.1:35000-40000 GCA_015478945.1 Trachelipus rathkii | reverse complement strand
CGTTAGAAACCATTTCCATTGAAGATATACCGTCAGCAGAAAAAGTGCTTTTCAGCTGTATCATGGCATGTAAGTCGCTGTTCATCGTGGTATGATGACCGCTAGCACGGAGGCAGACACAAAGGCTCTCCACCAAACCTTTACCACGTCAAACCTCGCCGCACATTCAACACATTGTGGAAATGGTTAGGAGCCATGAAGAAAAAATCACCGATGAAGTGTTAAAGAAGCCAATCAAATCGCCGAGCAACTGGGACTTGATATGAATATACCACGAATTGTTGGTAGGCAGCATCACTGCAGCACCGCAGCAACCATCCAGCAACAAATTCCACGGAGTTCTGGAGAAGATCCTTAATAATTCCGTATCTGGATTCTATAACCTCTTCTTTGGAATTACGGGTTTCTACTGAAAATACACCTGCTTATGCATTAACAAATCTACATCCTTTCCACATGCTACTCATAACAATCGATGAGTTAAAGTTTTTACCACTTAGAAGGCATAGAAGAAGAGCTAGAACTTTGGTACAAAATTTGGAAGGACAAGAAACTGAGTAGTGAAGAACTAAAAGATCTTGTTGTCTCCCAAGTCTTAAAGGAGACTGAACCTTTCTTTCCGTCGACGAAAAAGTACTACTCGCTCAGCCATGCACCACCAGTACAGTAGAGCTCTCTTTAGGTACTCTGCGAAGGATCAAGACTTGGCTTCTAAGTACTATGGAAGATGACAGGTTAAACGGGCTGGCTATGATGAGTGTGCACAGAAAATTTGTTTGACAATTTTGATTATTTTATTCAAACAGTACTTGATAAATTTGCCTTAAACCCAAGGAAATTACTTTTTTAATATCAATTTTGCAACTGCTCTATATTGTGAATTTTCCATCATTGCATATTGTATTTGATATTCTATGAATCTATTTTTCTTAATAAAGCATTTTTATTTTTAAATATTATCCACATTAACCATCCATAGAAATGTTCTCTAGTACACTTCTATATATATATATATATATATATATATATATATATATATATATATATATATATATATATATATATATATATATATATATATATATATATATATATATATAGCATATATATATTTATATTTTTATATATATATATATATATATATATATATATATATATATATATATATATATATATATATATATATATATATATATATGCAATCTTACATACATATTTGTATATATTTTTATATATATATATATATTATATATATATATATATATATATATATATATATATATATATATATATATATGTTATTGTTTCTATATTTTTTATATATATATATATTTGTATATATACAAAATATATATATAGATATATAAGAGAAGATATATATATATATATATATATATATATATATATATATATATATATATAAGATATTCTATAAAATTCATGTAAGCAGCCCCTTGCTTTGAAGCTGGCGACGCATATATATATATAAATATATATATATATATATATATATATATATATATATATATATATATAAATATATATATATATATAGATATATATATATATATATATATATATATATATATATATATATATATATATATATATATATATATATATATTAAATAATTTATATTAATCTTTAACTGCTATAAAATTAAATTTTAATTCTTAAGCTTGCCTTTTTATAAATTTTTAAAAAGTTAATTAACTAAATATTGCAATTTATTAACTATTTCATAATTAACATAGCAACATTCTATTAAAAAATTAAAATTAATTTTTTTAAAGGGTAGCAATGACAAAAATATATTAGTTAGTGCCTCATTCTCTTTGAATATAAATTGACAACATTAATTTTATAACACAAACTGTGGATATACCAAAAATAAAGTGTTTTCTGGTAGTTTTTCTGTATCTGTAGTCATTCTTTCAGATTTTCAATTTTTCCAAACCCATGTTTTTGACATTTTTCGAATCAACTCCTAGAATTTTTTCGGAATGACTTCAAACTTGAAATATGCATAGATGGGTTCATTACCTACAAAAGTCACGAAGTATCATTTCGATTTTTGAGTTTTGTGCTCAGTGTTGTCCAATTTCAAAACCCACTTTTTGGGAAATGAAAATTGCGATAATTTTTTTCCTGTTCGAGCGAAGTGGATAAAATTTTCAGGGCCTATGTAGTCAGGAGAGATGCACATTTTACTTAGATAATTTTTTTTGTATATGTATTAGTTGGATTTGTTCTTTGAACAAATTTTCAAAAAAAATTGATTTAAAAAATTTTTTGAGTATACAAAAACATTATCTAAGTAAAAAGAGCAAGTGCCCAACCCACTGTAAGCCCTGAAAAATTTGATGTTGATCGACAGGTAGAAAAAATTCATCCTCAATATTTCACTTTTCAAACGTTTGAATTTTCGGAAAGTGAAAAATTTATATATTAATTTTCTACTTATCCGATCAACATCACATTTTCAGGGCTTGTATAAACGAGATGACCTTTTTACTTAGATAATTTTTTTGCATACTCAAAGAAATTTTTAAAATTTCCCAAATTTTGAAAATTTTATAAGAACAAATCCAAAAGTTAATGTATAAAACAGAATGATATAAAAATGTACTTTATTTATAGATGCCCGTACCTCATCCACTTTGCCAAACAAGAAAAAAATATCGCAATTTTCATTTTAAAATCCAAAATGGTTTAAAATTGGACAACGCTGAGCAAACAAAAATCGAAAAAGTACTTCCGTACTTTTTTAGGTATGGTCCCATATATGCATACCTCAAGTTTGAAGTCATTTCGAAAAAATTTGTAGAAGTTGATACGAAATGTCAAAACATGGGTTTTGAAAAACTGAATATTCTGAAAGAATTACTACAGACTACAGACGCAGAAAAACACCAAAAACAACGTTTTAGTGGGCAAAATCTGGCCAGCTTAGGTTTCATAGGTCTGAATCACATATAATTCATGAATTTATGTCCATTTTTAAAGTAAAAACAATAAAGAGCCCAATATTGACCCTCTGTCCTTATTAATATATTTCTCTATAAATTATTAGTTTTTCCAATGTTTCAGGAGTAACTATTTCTTCTATGGCGTTATGATTAGCCAAAAATAATAGAAATATGCATCTTGATTGGCTCCTACAGCACTCCTGTGGTTGGCTCCTAAATAGTGATACAATTTTATTCTAAGTTTTCGTTTTTTTATTATTTTTGATGATTTTTTTGACATCCTGTAGAAACAAGAAATAGACTTGGATTCGAATCCGGATTCGGAATCGAGCTCCGAATCCGAATCCGTATGTGTAAAAATGCTCGAATCCGAATCCGAATCCGAGTCCAGCACCTTGGATTCGAATCCGAATCCGAATCCGTGTGTGTGGAAATACTACGATAATGTGGTCATGCAAAATATCGGGGAAGATAATAGAGTTACAGATAAGGACCAGTATTTTTTTTCTTTATTTTCACTACTATATATATATATATATATATATATATATATATATATATATATATATATATATATATATATATATATATATATAATATTTTTTTTATTATTTATATATATATATATATATATATATATATATATATATATATATATATATATATATATATATATATATATATATATATATATATATATATATATATATATATATATATATCAAACGTACCTTATTTATTCTGCTGATATTCTTATTTAAAAATAAGATTAGCTCTTCGACTTTTAGATATTTATGTGTAAGTGTATGCATAAATTACAACTTTTTTTTTTTTTAATATCGATTGCATGCATTCGAACACATTCTGCAATTAAAAAGACTTGATAACTCTCTTAGATGGAAATATTATAAAATCAATTATCTTTTCTAAAATATCAATATCTGATAGGATTATCCTCAAACGGACTATTACCTAATTTTTTATATTTATGTGTAAATGTGTGCATAAATTATAGGACTTTTTTTTTTTTAATATCGATTGCATGCATTCGAACACATTCGGTAAAGCAAAAGCCTAAAAATAAAATTGTATTGTAGAGGTGTCAAATTTAGAAACAAATACGAAAAACGTCATTGCCTGCTTATCTAGGATTTGGTCTCTCTCTCTCTCTCTCTCTCTCTCTCTCTCTCTCTCTATAGAAAGAAAGAGTATGAGTACATATATATTTATATATATATATATATATATATATATATATATATATATATATATATATATATATATATATATATATATATATATATATATATATATATATATATATATATATATATATATATATATATATATATATATATATATCACACGTAATTATTTTTTATATATTTTCACTATGTTATTTCTCGCACAAAAAAATAAACACAAGCTCTCCCCCCGTAAAATGCGAATAAACTGACTTTAGTGTCTCTGACTCTCTATATACAAGTAAAAGAAGGACATTACATGGACAAATCTAGCAACTCTGTAAAATTTGAACCTTAATTTTATATGAGAAAAACTTCCAAGTTGCTATGAAATAATAGAAGCCAAACTGGCAACATTATAAAAAGTACTATAGGAATTTTGAATTCTTTATTTTCGTATGTTGCTATATTTGTCTTATTTTTAAGAACTTATAAAATTGGCTTATTTTAGGGCCGCAAAAGTAGAGCCCAAATTTTATTTAATTGAATATATTGAAATAAATATCGTACACACAATTTGCAGTTGGAAAAAGGATTCCTTTGTTATTTTCTTAATTGATTACTAATTTTTTATGTACTAAATTGTTAAAAAAAAAAACTCAGATCACTTTACTTTGACAAAAATTTCATATTTCTATCAACATCCTATGCCTGGCATTTTTAATTTGGAGGGGCTGCAGCCCAATAGCCCATAAAGACGAGCCGCCATATATATATATATATATATATATATATATATATATATATATATATATATATATATATATATATATATATATATATATA
>JABUQX010143648.1:25000-30000 GCA_015478945.1 Trachelipus rathkii | reverse complement strand
ATGTCATTTATTTTTCATCGTTTAACTTTTTTGTAATATTATGTATATGTGTTTTTGCAGCCTCCTGAGGATGAGTCATGAGTGACTCGAAACGTTGAGGATAATTTATAAATCTTTATGGCTCTTATTCCGTTTTTAGTCATCCTATTTATATTGAAAATAAGGTTTCTTAAAAACAAACCAATATCTAATATATATATATATATATATATATATATATATATATATATATATATATATATATATATATATATATATATATATATATATATATATATATATATACACTTTCATAGAAATGATTTCATTAATTGTTGAAGAGACAATGAAAGCAATCAATCAGCAAAACTTTAATAATAAAAGTTTGATATTGAAAGAGTATTCCAGTCTCTCTTTATTAATGTCAATCTTTATTAGGATCACACAAAAAAAATATTTTACCTTTTCCAATAAACTGCATTTGTAATTTTGTATTAATTAAACAAGGAAGGAAAACAATTATTATTATTTTTTTATATCTAACTTCAATTAATTTTATATTTTCAAATGTCGTTTGAAGATAGCAGGCACTAATCACTAGAGTTTACCGTGGCTCAGTCGGTAGAGCGATAGACTCGCATGACAATGTCCCGAGTTCGATCCCAAGTCCATTTCTTAGGTTGAAATTACCTAAAGAAGTTCCCCTCCTTGACTAGGGCTATGTCCATGAGGTATAAACTTTTAATAATAATAATAAAAAAAAAACCTGACTTATCCCCACAGTCTCGTACACGATTCTTCCAGTGCCACCAGCTCTTCAAAACTAGGCAACCCCCCCCCCCAAATAATCTCATGATGCCTGATAGTGGACCAATCAGAGTTAAGTGTTTTATAATTCGAACTGAAACAAATGTTTTTCCTCATTTATTTTTCTATTTTTTCTGTTCTTATTTTTTAAGAATAACATAATGAACATTTAGTTTAACCTGTTCATTTACGTAGTAAATTTTAAACTAATTTTTTTATTAAACTGAAGGGCTACGGCCTCCGTATACTCTTCCGTATATTGACTCTTCAACTGTATATCGACAGCTAGGACTTCAATCGACTAATAACTGGCTTTCCACTGTTAATGGACTGTCTTTTAACTGTCAATCATCTGGATTTCGAATATCCTTTGGATAGATTTTCGACTGTCATTTAACCATTTTTTGACTTTCTTTTAACAGTCAATAGACTGATTGTGGACTGCCCTTCGATTGGTCTTCCACTTAGAAATTGGCAAAATTGCTCTTGATTCAGAGCAATGATTCACCAATAATGTTAAAAAAAAATACTAAATAAAATATTCCCTCGCACTAATTATTAACAAACAAATAGACATATCATATGAAAAGATATCAGATTCGCTGGATAATGCTGCGAAACGTTAGCAATAATTTCCCACAGCTGGCGAATCTGGCATCTTTGGCATGATGCCTCATTTTTTTTATTTGAAATTAGAGCGGTTACAAATAAAAGAAGCAATTGAGAATATTGATCTTTTTTTTTTACATTTCTTTGGTGAAGCATAGCTCTGAGCAATGAACAATTTTGCACATCTTTCGAGTTCCACTGTCAATAGAATGGCTTACGACTGGCTTTTGATTGGCTTTCGGCTGGCTTTCAACCGACTTTCGACTGACTTATAACTGATTGCCTGCAAATGTTTTATACTTCGTAAGAAACTGATATATCTGTTTGTGTGTAACAAAATTGATATATAAACTTTTCCCATAAAGGAAACTATTAAAAACAATTTTTTATGGGGTAAAGGAAGCGACTGACGGGGGAAATTTTATGAAGGGGCTACAATTTTCATTTATTGCCTCTAAAATTTTAATCTCCTTTTGTTACAAAGAAAATAATAATAATAATAATAATAATAATAATGATAATAATAATAATAATAATAATAATAATAATAATAATAATAATAATAATAATAATAATAATAATAATAATAATAATAATAATAATAATAATAATAATAATAATAATAATAATAATAATAAACCAAGAATTTTTACCATACTAACAAAATTGCCAGCTTTGTTAGTTTAATTTTAGTAGTCAATAAAATTAACTTTTATATAAAGCGAAGTTGAAAAAAAAATATTAATATGATATAATATAAAATTTTTTACTTATACTTTTTCTCATTATTAATTAAAAAAGTATTGTAAAATATTAAAGAGAAAAATAAAATAAAATGTCGTATGGGTAATTATTTTAAATGTATTAATATGAAATTTTAACACAACGACTTTGACACAAACAAATTCATAGCATTGCGTTTCGGTGTAAAGTATATCATATGCGATATAAAGTATATTATATGAAGTAGTTTGATGAAAATTAAATCATTCGACCGTGATAGTAGGACAGGGATATTGGACCTAAATTTTGGCCATTTTTTACCTGGCCTTGACCTTTGGCCTTGACCTTTTTTGGCCTTGACCTTTTCGACCAACCCATTGGTCTTCCATGGGTCAATTTTGGCCCACGGTATTTTGGCAACCTAATTTTTGGCAACCCTAATTTTTTGGCAACCCTATTTTTTGGCAACCCTAATTTTTTGGCAACCCTAATTTTTAGCAACCCTTCGAAGAAGGGTTGCGTAGCTCCACCCTTGTACGCTCACCCCCCTCCCTAATTTTTCGACCATGGGTCAATTTTCCACGGTAATTTTTTGGCTTCATTTAGGGGCTTAGCCCTTTTTGATGTCTTAGCTTACTTGTTGTTTCGAATCCGCCACACCCGCAGGTGCGACCCGCAAGCCAGCCGCGTTTCTGCCTCGTTCCCGCCCGCCACACGTTTCATCCCACCTGAACCGGAGGTTCAATCCGCACGCCTTGTGTCACATCCCTCCTTGTACCCCGTCCCACCAGTCCCGTCCCGCCACCCATCTGCACACACACACACACACACACACACACACACACACACACACACACACACACACCTGCGCCCACGTGGTCATGACTCACGATTTTCCACCGTCCCTTTTCATCTGTCCTTACTACCTCAAGCCTTATCGTCTTCACAGCTTCGAGTTCTATCCGATCATATTTCAAAATAGAACTCGACCGCTCACCTCCAAGGCAAATCACTGACCTTTTACCCACACGTCCAGCGGTACGAATTGAGAGAATATATAATTTAATTTTCAGGTATAGATAAGAATTAAGAATAATAATAATAATAATAATAATAATAATAATAATAATAATAATAATAATAATAATAATAATAATAATAATAATAATAATAATAATAATAATATATATATATATATATATATATATATATATATATATATATAAGAGTTCACTCTATATATATATATATATATATATATATATATATATATATATATATATATAAATATAATAATAATATATATATATATATATATATATATATATATATAAGGAAACGAAAGAAGAGAGAGAGGAGAGAGAGAGAGAGAGAGAGAGAGAGAGAGAGAGAGAGAGAGAGAGAGAGAGAGAGACAGTTTCGTTTGCGGCCACATTTCGAAGTAGTTACACTTTTAGACCTATTTGAGATATCGTAAATTTTATTTGAATCATTTTTATTTGAATTTTAATTATTTTAATTATTTTTATGTAATTATTTTACGTGGTTTAATTATTTTATTTTATTTTCTGTTATAACGTCTCTCGTCTTGAGAATCGCCACGTGAAACGCTACATTGAATTCGAACCGTAAAAACACGTGGAAGCCGATGCTATCATTGTTTATCCTCTTAAATATCGAAAATTTTATTTGAATCATTTTTATTTGAATTTTAATTATTTTAATTATTTGAATTATTTAATTATTTACGTATTTTTATTATTTTTATTTTATTTTCTGTTATAACGTCTCTCGTCTTGAGAATCACAAAGTGAAACGTTACACTGAATTCGAACCGTAAAATCACGTGTCGGAAGCCCATGCTATCATTGTTTGTTCTCTTTAATATCCAAAAACACACTCACGTACACAAACAAATATATATATATATATATATATATATATATATATATATATATATATATATATATATATATATATATATATATATATATATATATATATATATATCACAGATTTACTTACACACACAGATTTACTTACACACACACAGATTTACTTACACACACAGATTTACTTACTCACACAGATTTACTTACACTCACACAGATTTACTGACACACACTACACACACACACACACAGATTTACTTACACTCCACACAGATTTACTTACACTCACACAGTTCCCACACACACGCAGATTTACTTACACATACACTATGACACTTATACACACACCGCTATGTATACACCCATCACTCACCCTTAGACGCCACCTAGCTATGCGCTTTACACTTATAATATACACCAATCGCAAGTGTCTATGGGTAAGTGTAAGTTGCTAGGATGTTTCCTACTATGAGTTAGCATTTTCTAACCTTTTCTAGCCTTTTCTACCCTCCATCATAGAACAGAGCTAATATTGATGTCTTACCCTAGGTCATAATTGGAACACCAGGGCGCCGCATGTGCCCTCCGCACAAAGTCAGTCGAACACCGCACCCGCAGGTGCGACCCGCCGCGCGAACGAAAAATATGATATCAATGTAAACTATTCAAAGAATTTCTTTTCAAATATACTATGAGTCATTCATTTTTATTTCATACTTAAACATTTTTATTAAAAACATTTTGCGATCCTAAAACTTTGCCTCATTACAGACATCTTTTATATTTTTACTTAATACTTTTTAATTTATAAATTTTTAAAAAATTGTATGTAAGAAGAAAAAAACCAGAGTGCCTGATATATAAACATTTTATTTTACTACAATTGTACGAAATTTTATTAAAAACATATACTTTACAAACCTTAAAGCAGTAAATCAGTAAATCAATAAAGGTGTTACCTAACACCTAGGGTTAGTATGCTTTTGTTTT
>JABUQX010143648.1:15000-20000 GCA_015478945.1 Trachelipus rathkii | reverse complement strand
TATATATACAGAATTTATTTTTATAGCGGTTTTAGTTTAGTGGCCATGTTAAAATATGGGGTTTTTATTTTTGTTTTTTTTTTTTGTTTTGTTTCTGTTCTAAAAAATTAAAAATTTTAAAAAAATTTAAAAATTAAAATACACCATGAGCTTAATATGAATGCACCCTAAAATGTAATTGGAATTTGCCATGACGTCAAAGATTCTATTGTTATGACTTTGGTTAGAATACCCAGGAGCTATTATGTTTCAAAGATTAACAATGAGGCAAGGCTCAGACCTCAATATTATTCTTTGGAACCAGGATGTATTTCTGGTTCTGCCAAATTTGAAAAATAATATAATAATAAAAAAATCTTCATAAACATAAAAGAAATGAAAATCAAAAAACATCATAAAGAGTGGCCACTGAATAAAAAGAAAATTACCTAATGCCAAATATCCTAATACTTTTCTCTCTATTATAATAATATACGGATGTAAATAAGTGGTCCTAGCTACCATACTAGACCTGAAGATAAAAAAGGAAGCAGGCACACCCCAGATAAGGTATTTTATCAATTGGAGAATTTTTATTTTCTAAACTAGGGATTAACATCATAACTAGCTCATTCTGTATAGCTGATAGTTTGAATTTGGGTTTTACCCACCATACTTGATATGGCCAGAAATAAAGAGAATCTTACCTAAACTATTAAAACTTAATATTAAAACAACTAATTACCTAACAGTCTACTATCAAGTTCAAATGCAAGGATTTAAAAGTCAAATTTTAGATTTTGATATGTAATAAATAATAATAATAATAATAATAATATAATAATAATAATAATAATAATAATAATAATAATAATAATAATAATAATAATAATAATAATAATAATAATAATAATAATAATAATAAAAACAATATGTCTTTCCGCAGAACAAGAAGTAATAATTATCACCAGATAGTATTTGGTTCCAAAGGGATAGTCAGGTGGTATTAGTTGTTCCACAGAAGAGGAAAGAACATCAGTTATTCAAAAGAGGACTTCTTTCCCCATTTTTTTATAATAAATTTTTTACTGATTAATAATCCCCCTTATAATATCATTTAAATAATTATAGTTTTTTTTAGTAGAAAATTTAAAATCAACTATTTTGGAATGACCCCTTTTAATTCTTTCTTCATTATAATAATTTTTTTCTGTGAAATATATATATATATATATATATATATATATATATATATATATAATATATATATATATATATATATATATATATATATATATATAACTTTCATATATATATATATATGTATATATATATATATAACAACATAACTATCATATATATATATATAAGCTCTCATATGCATGCATGAAAGAAATGACATATACGAAGAAATACATGTAGACCTAATTATATATGCATAGAAGTATTATGCAGAATGTCCTTCATACAAAAGACTATGTGTATATATGTATTTGTGTGTGTGTGTTTTAAAGTGTAGAAAACCGCTAATTCATCATTTCATCTCCCATCTTAGACGTGGCAATATTAGATCACACAAGAAGCGGAATGGTGATGGCCTATTTGCATACAATTAGCGCTTTCTTATGCTACCGTCATGCATTGAGGGGCAGAGGGAGGTTGGCGAGGGAATGTTCCCCCCTTTTGGAGAGAGAGGAGTGATTAAGAATTTGGAAGATTGGGGGGGGGAGGGTTTAATTGAATTTCTGTAATATTTTTATTTTGGTAATGAAAATTATATATATATATATATATATATATATATATATATATATATATATATATATATATATATATATATATATATATAACTACCTCGTCTTTATATATATATATATATATATATATATATATATATATATATATATATATATATATATATATATATATATATATATATATATATATATATATTTATATATATATATATATATATATATATATATATATATATATATATATATATATATATATATATATATATATATATATATATATATATATATAACTATTCTTTATATAAGCAAGTATTTATATATATATATATATATATATATATATATATATATATATATATATATATATATATATATATATATATATATATATATATATATATTTACAGTTGTCACCACCACTCACGGGCAGAGCCCTATTCAAGGAAGGGGTGTAGTACGCACAAAAATTCGCCCTCTAGCGCAAATTACGCAGATGAGCACAGACGCAGGCTTTAAAGTGAGGGAGATTAAATACAGCAGGAAACACAGAAGATGGAAGAGAATTCCACAGAACAGAAGTGGCAGGAAAGAAGGAAGCACAGCAGCGAACTAGCCTGGAGTTACCAATATCAACACAAAACTCGTGGGCGCACCTTGTTGCTTCATGGACGATGTCGCAAAGGTGGTGGTACGCGAGTGATAAGTTCCCTCTAGCACTTGCCGCTGCGGTACCTATAGAATAGAGATAAAGCACCAACATCTCGCCGCAAAGATAGAGGGTCAAGTGAACTGGAAAGTACAGAACAGTTTATAAGCCTTTTGGCCTTTGACTCGACCCTGTCCAAAAGCCGGGTGAAACCAGAGCCCCCCCAGATATGAGAGCAGTACTCCATACAAGGGCGGATAAGACCCTTGTATAGCTGGAGTAACTGAGAAGAAGGAAAAAAGTCTCGCAGTCTAAACAGAACTCCCAGTTTCTTTGAGGCCGCCCTAGCAACCGTTGTGATGTGAGGTTTCCAAGACATTTTTTAGTTTATGTTAAGGCCAAGGATGTTTATATTGTCAACAGGAAAGACGAGAGAGAACCGTCGAAAGAAATAGGAAAGTTAGAGAAGGTGTTTTAGAGAAGGAGATTTTAGTAGTTAAATTTTTAAAGAATTAATTTCTAAGGGTTGAACAAACCCCACCCCAAATCCTATCCAGATCAGCAGAATAGAATCGGAAATATTAAGACGAGAGGAAATTCTAGAAGGGGAGCAGAATTGAAATGAGTTAAAGAATGAAGGGTCGAGTCATCGGCATATGAGTGGATAGAGTTAGATGTGCAGGTGAGAAGATCATTAATGAAAAGTAGGAATAAAATATGAGGTAAGACATAAGACAGACCCCTGAGGAACACCACTATTGACAGAAAAGAAGAAAGTCTCTCCATCAACCACAGCCGATATTGAGCGATTTGAAGGAAAGAGCTAGACATAAGTAAGCAATGAGAATGAGGAAACCCAAAGGAGGGAGCTTGGAGAGCATTGACGCATGCCAAACTCGGTCGAATGCTTTGGATATGTCAAGCGCCACCACGCAAGTCTCCTATTGTTCCTAAGAGCCGAGAAACCATAAATCGGTTGGAGCTAGAAAGATATATCGCCAGTAGACCTCTCGAACGCCGAAAGCCATTACATGGCAATCGTAAAGAGGGAATGGGTTTCAGATGATCAGAAATGAGAGTTGAGGGGTTTCAAGATCTTAGATAGAATACAAGTGAAACTATAGGGCGATAGTTAGAATCAGAGCAGTTCCTTTTCGGAATAAGGTTGGACATGTGCGTGATTCCAACACTGAGGGAAAGTGCTAGTATTATTGAGACATAGAGAATATAGTTGAACGAGGCGGGGACAGCACGAGGCTTTTACCCTCTCCAAAACTCAGGGGAGGAATCATCCGGGCCACCCCGCCTTCCCAACGTTCATAGATTTCAGGAGCCCATGCACCCGATCAAATGAAATGTAATAACAGGCAAGGCATAGGACACCTGAGAGGAGAAGGAGGGAGGAAGAGGGATGCCAGAATCGTCCAGAGTTTGAATTAGAGGAAAATAGGAGGCCAAAGAGATTGGCCTTTCAGTTGGAGAATTAGCAACATAACCATCAGATCGAATAAAGGAGGAAAAGCAGATTTACAAAAGTTGTTAAACATGTATTTGGAAAGAAGCCAGAAAGATTTGTCAGTTAGAGATCCAAGGAGGTCAGCGCACTTTCGTTTGATGAAAGCCCACTTTGCTCGTCGAAGTATCAAAGCGATATATATATATATATATATATATATATATATATATATATATATATATATATATATATATATATATATATATATATAACTATATATATATATATATATATATATATATATCAGTAACAAATTTAGGAGTGCTAACATAGAATAAAATTTTGTGATAACTCTATTAATAGTGTCAGTATATATATATATATATATATATATATATATATATATATATATATATTTATACTTTAAATATATATATATATATATATAATGATTTCGTTCGAAGGCTAGCTTTAAGATGCCGGCATCAATTTCTACTCGATTTCTTTTTTAATAGTAGCGATCGGTGGCAATTGTTAATTCTCTGAGTCAAAAAATAGTTCCTTATTCTCTAAGGCTAGGCAACTTTGGATGTGCCTGACGAGTCAGTATCAGTCATTTTTTTTAAATAATCCCCATTTAAATTGCATTAGCAAGAAATAATAATAATATTATTAATAACATAATTATAATAATAATTAACTAATTAATAATTATTTTATGCTAACTTGATCATCTCTTATATCGACTTATTTAATTAAATTCATAATCCATTTATATAATTATTGACTCAATCTGAGAGTCGGAGAAAACGCGTTTGACTCAAATTCTTTCTCGGCGACGATATAGGTTGCCTCTGACTCAGATCAGTTGCTATATTTTCATGTTATTAATAATAAAGATTGTGTGTGGAGTTCTATTTTGTAATAATACGCTTTTCATATTATTTTTATTACTGATTTTGTGTGTTTTTAATAAAATTGAACTGCTAGTTTTGTAAATACGGGAATATTGGAATCGTATTCGATTTAAGTTTCATTAAAAATTACTAAATTCTTTTTCGAGTGTTGTAAGCCTATTGAAATTCAAATGTTAGAAAATGTGCAATACAGCTAGTGATTCATATATGAATCTATTCATTCTCTTGCATTGTCGCTAGTATAT
>JABUQX010143648.1:7500-10000 GCA_015478945.1 Trachelipus rathkii | reverse complement strand
ATATATATATATATATATATATATTAACTCTTATATAACATATATATATATATATATATATATAACTTCTATATATCTTCTTATATATATATATATTTATTTTTTTTTTATATTTATATATTTATATAATATATATATATATATATATATATATATATATATATATATATATATATATATATATATATATATATATATATATATATATATATATATGTATATATATATATATATATATATATATATATATATATATATATATATATATATATATATATATATATATATATATATATATATATATATATATATATATATATATATATATAACTATTTATAAATATATGGATAATTTGTACAAGCTGTACTGTTGCTAAAGACGTAAGTTTGACGAGTTTTTAATTTTGCGAAGTTCCCGTGAAATCGTACGAAATAATTTGCAATTTTGAGTTCGATTTTTTTGGAAAAAAAGGCATTTGTATTAGGCATTATTTTGCTTACTAATTTTAAATATTTAGTACAATAATAATATAATAATAATAATAATAATAATAATAATAATAATAATAATAATAATAATAATAATAATAATAATAATAATAATAATAATAATAATAATAATAATAATAATAATAATATAATAATAATAATAATAATAATAATAAGGCCAAATCCTAGGTACGCAGGCAATAATATTTTTCGTAATTTTTTATAAACTTTTGACACCTATTTTACTTAAGCTAGGCTATGAATAGCGTGAGGCTTTTGTTTATAATTAGGTCTTTTTACGTGTTATTTTGCAGTTATTAAAATGTCTTTGCAGTGTGTGCATGTATAGATGGTCAGATTTTTTTAATGCTCACAGTATGTAGCTAGAGAACGGCAGATCCTACAGTAAAACAAATTATATATTTGGAATCAGCCGAAAATTCTAAGGATGGGATTTAACTTTTTTTTTTTTTTTTTTTTTTTTTTTTTTTTTTTTTTTAACTAAAGGAATACCATAGGGTAAACCGCAAAGATGGCAGGAGTCGGGGTCTCTCGGCCTCCCGGTGGACGACGGGGGGGACTAATCCCCCCCTCCGGGGATGCCTCCGGAATCCCCGCTCTTTGGTCTTTGGGTGTCGCAGGGGTTCGCTCCGACCATCCTCAAAATTTGCAAGAAACAATCCCCCTCTGGCTCCCCCGTCGGCTCCGAGCCCCCTAAATTTGGTGAAATAATTTTGTTTGTAATTTTAAGTTTTTTCTAGGGGGCTCGAGCCGACTCAGAAGGACCAGAGGGACTATCCTCTGGGGATTATATTCGTAACCCCCACTCTTTGGTCTTTGGGTGTCGCGGGGGTTCCTCCGACCATCCCCTCCGGGGTATGAAACGTCCCCCTCTCTGTCCCCCGTCGGCTCGAGCCCCCTAAATGGGGGGAAATAATTTTTAAAATATTTTCGATGAATAAAGTTAAATCCCATCCTTAGAATTTTCCGCTGATTCCAAATATATAATTTGTTTTACTGTCTTCCCCGGAGGGGGTTCAAGTCCCCGTCGTCCACCGGGAGAACCGAGAGACCCCGACTTCCTGCCATCTTTGCGGTTTACTCTATATTCCTTTAGTTAAAAAAATTTTTACTTCAAAAAAAAAAAAAAAAAAAAAGTTAAAATCCCATCTTAAATTTTCGGCTGATTCCAAATATATAATTTGTTTTACTGTAGGATCTGCCGTTCTCTAGCTACATACTGTGAGCATTAAAAAAATCTGACCATCTATATATATATATATATATATATATATATATATATATATATATATATATATATATATATATATATATATATATATATATATATATATATATATATATAATATATATATATATATATATATATATATATATAATATATATATATAAATATATATATATCTTCCAAAATCAAAAAAATCAATAATAATGAAATAACAATCTAAATATATAAAAAAGGCTCTAGTAATGAAGATGTGTTGCTTCACATTTATTCGTTCAGTCACTATGATCTGGATAGTCGTAGGCTGAGCATTGCCCCTATCTACTTAATTTATATGATAAAAATATCGTCGATTGCATATAAATATATATAGCGAGAGAGAGAGAGCGAGAGACGCGAAATTAAAAACCAACCAAACTTTTAACTCGTTACTAACAGTACAGTTTCTACAAATTTGCTACTATATATATATATATATGCTTAACTTAATATATATTTATATATATATATATATATATATATATATATATATAATATATAAATACTTATATATATATATATACTTTACATATATATATATATATCTTTATATATATATATATATATATATATTTATATATATCTAAATCTTTAAATTCATCTCCATTGATAAATAACTCAAATTACATCTTAATTATATATCAAAACAAACTGACCTGGGCCTAGGTTAAAATGTGAAGCCTAAGTACTGCTTTACGAGTTTCTAATAATAATAAGTTATATCTG
>JABUQX010143648.1:0-2500 GCA_015478945.1 Trachelipus rathkii | reverse complement strand
TTTTTATATATACACATTTTCTAACTAAAATTTTAAAAGGATTCCAAAAATGTATTCCTTTTCACTGTAGTGTAGTTTTTGAGATATGAATTTTTTTTCATTTTTTTTTTTTTTTTACACAGTCTTAATTGTACAAAATTGGACCAGCATTCCGGCAATGTATTCCTTTTTCACTTCATATCTTGTAGTTTTGAGATATGAATTTAGCCACAAAAATAAATCTGTACTGGCATATATATATA
This sequence comes from Trachelipus rathkii, assembly GCA_015478945.1. Lineage (NCBI taxonomy): Eukaryota > Metazoa > Arthropoda > Malacostraca > Isopoda > Trachelipodidae > Trachelipus > Trachelipus rathkii. Next base: position 2,258 of record JABUQX010143648.1, on the reverse strand, counting down.
TATATATATATATATATATCTCTATATATATATATCTTACTATATATGTAATAATATATATATATATATATATATATATATATATATATATAATATATATATATATATATGTATATATATATATATACATATATATATATATATATATATATATATATATATATATATATATGTATATATATAATATATTATATATATGTATATATATATAACATAATATAACTAATAATAATAACAATAATATATATATAATAATAATAATAATAATAATAATAATATATTATGTATATTCTATTTCTTCTTAATAACCAATATATATATATATATTTATATATATATATATATGTAATAACCCTTTGATGAGTTAATACAGTGATAATAATATCCAACAACCAACTGTATATATCGCTCAATATATATATATATATATATATATATATATATATATATATATATAATATATATATATATATATATGTGTATATATATATATATATATATATATATATATATATATATATATATATATATAATATTTGGTGTTAATATATATATATATATATATATATATATATATATATATATATCAGGGCGGCATATATAGGGTAGGCAGGGTAGGTAAGTCCTACCCAATATTGTTAGGCTTTTTAATAAAATAATTTAAATGGTAAAGTAAAAAAAATTATTACAATTTTATTTGCAAGTGACAAAAGAAACTGATTTTTAGAAAATAAATTTAAAGAAAATCGACTACTTTAGTAATTACACTTATAATAATTAAATTCTTTTGGAAATTTTCCTTCCTACTCTATTCTTAAGAGCAAATTTCAAACCTATGGGCGTACACATAGATCTTCATATTTCCTATAAAATATATAGTAGTGACTGGACAGTTTGAGCTCCATTACCACCCTTTTCGATATGAAGGAATAGAGTTATAGGTCTGAAACTTGGAATATAATCTATGTATGGGATAAGGACGAATCCGTGTAAATTTCAAGTCTGTAGGATGTATATAGAGGGGGGTCACCCCCGAGGGTGGACACCGATATTGCGCTTACGCCCTTGTGGCGTGATCTGCGTGGGTGAGTTTAGGCCTAACAAGCGTTTGGGCGACCGAGCACCTGGAGGTCAAACAGACCGAAGGTCTGTTTGACCGACAGACACAGACTGAGCGCGCGTGCACACACACACATTATTATTATTATTATTATTACGTCGAAGAAGTGTTTCCGAAGGAAACACTTCTGAGTTGTGTTTTAAACCCTTCTGCGACTCCGTCGTCCCGCACCGCACCGCACTGCGCTGCACCGCACCGCACCGCCCCGCGCTGTACTGCACAGCTCCGCCTCTGATATGAAGGAATAGAGCTATCGCCTTCAAACTTGGTATATGATTATTGTGAGTGATAAACTGATCCCTGGCGAGTTTTGGTGCCCGTAGGTCACCTCTAAGGGGGTGTTGCCCCCTTAGCTTCAAGGTCAAATTCGTCCTGAAAACCCAGTTAGGCTTAACGTATCGAATGAAATTTGGATGTGAGTTATATGATGACGTAATCGTCGGAACGAGATTACGTTCCTCTGCATCCTCCCCTGGAAGGTCGCCCCCCCTAAAAATTAAAAATGATCGTAGAAGAATGAAATTTGGAGACAGGATAGAGGAGCAGGAGTCGGAGTCTGTGACGGAGATGGAGTAGGATTCAGCTTCTGAGTCCAGGGACCCCACCGGAGGGGGGTCCACATTTGAAAAAAAGAAGAAGAAATGCATGGAATGCAAAACAGAGGAAGAAGAAGAAGAAAAAAGGAAGAAGAAAGGAAGATTGAGGAAGGAAGAAGAATGAGGAAGGAGGAGTCTGAGGAGTAGGCACAGACACTGGTGCTGGAACCGGTGCGGTGCCTAGTTAGTAAACATTCATATAACAACAATGTTGGTGTCCTTATAAGGGTTATCGAGGTCGTAGAGTTCGAATATGATGGTTATAAGTCCGTGTAGGGTGTCTAGGACCCCCCCCCCCATTAGGGGGTCCCAAAAAAAGAGCACAGAGTGCAAAACAGAGACCGAGGGAGGAATGAAGAAGGATGAAGGAAGAATAAAGAGGGAAAGAATGAAGAAGGAGTCTGACTCAGAGGAGTAGGAGTTGACAGATGCACCGGTGCTGGCTCCGGTGCGGTGCTGAATTATTAAATATTTGTGTAATGATGCAATATTGGTGTCCTTATATATGTTATTGGGTCTGTAGATTTCGAAAATAATGGTTT
>JABUQX010143646.1:20000-22500 GCA_015478945.1 Trachelipus rathkii | reverse complement strand
CAAATTATTTCGTACGATTTCACTGGGTGGTGAGCGAAAGTTTCGTACTCGCGAAATTTGCTTATTTTTTCGCTCAACAGCAAGGTATGACGCTTGGCTTTTTCCTATATATTTTATATGAAATATGAAGATCTACCCGTACGCCCACCGCTTTCCAATTTACTCTTAGGAACAGAGTAGGAAGGAAAATTTCCAAATGAATTTAATTATTATAATTGTTATTACTAAAGTAGTTGATTTTCTTTAAATTTATTTTATAAATCAGTTTCTTTTTTACACTTTCATATAAAATTCTAATAATTTATTTTACTTTACCATTTAAATTATTTTATTAAAAAGACTAAAAAATATTGGGTAGGAGCTACCTACCCTGCCTGACCCTATGCATACTCATTTCTGATATAGAGATATTATTATTATTATACATATTATTATTATTATTGAGAGTTATACAGTTATTATTATTACATATATTATTATTAAGTTATATATATATATATATATATAGTTATTATTATATATATATATATATACTAATATATTTATATAGTATATATATATATATATATTATTATTATATATATATATATATATATATATATATATATATATATATATATATATATATATATATATATATATATATATATATATATATATATATATATTGAGTTTGCTCTCTGCCTAATTAAATTATTTGGTCTCTGCTTATAGCTTCTTCCTATTCCTCTCTTTTGCAAGTGGGGCTTCAACTATCCGATACAGAAAAAGAGAACCTCACTCATTGCCCTATAGCTCCAACTTGAAACAGATGCTTTTAAACTTGACAAAGGCATTTCAACATATTTTTGATGATAGTGAAAAGTGGGATGAGGACACATATCATATTATCGAAAGCTGCAAACTCTTCTCTGATATTTTGTGAAAAGTAGAAAAAGTTGGGATAGGGCAGAACCTTGAGGAATACCACTATTAATAGATTTAAAGAATGAACGGGACCGTCTACACAGCCGCTATAGAATGACCAGAAAGAAAAAAAAAGAGAAAGAGGAAGATAGATACAGAGAGAAAAGTTCAGAAATCAAAGTTTTGTGCCAGACTCTCTCGAGACTTTTTGATATGTTCAACGTTTTTTTTTTTTTTTTTTTTACAGTTGTCACCACCGCTCACTGGCAGAGCCCTAATCTAGGAGGGGGTGTACTCATTTTGTCTGAGCAAGACGGAGCCAAGAAGAGAGTAGCTCACACTCAGACGAACCAGTGACGAACCTGAGTCTCTCGCTTAGTTGGGCGAGTGCTCTCCCGCTGAGCTACCGGACGTTATTTGGTGTTTGAAAACCTTCGATATGTCTAGCACCACAGCAAAAGATTCACAGAAATGTCGAAGAGCAGAGAACCAAGAATGAGAGAGAAGGGTAAAAAGATCACCAGCAGAAGGCTCCTTGCGGAAGCTATACTGGCCATCGGAGATAAGATTAAAAGTTTTAAGATGTTTCCATTCCTGTTAAGGATATATTCGAAAACTTTGGAAAACACTGAGGTTAATACAATAGGGTGACAGTTAGAGGGTGGTTGAGAGGGATCCTCCTCCGAAACAGCCTGAAGAAGTGGACGCTTGAAGCAGGAAGGGAAGGTTGAAGTTTATAATCATAAACGAAACCGTTTACCAAAGCAGGATTCAAGCCCAGAATCTTAAATTTTAAAAACTACACGTGGAATACCGTCAGAACCGTACTCTTTATAGAAGAAATAAGAAATTACAATATTAGGCATTATTAAGTTGGAGGGAGGTGGAAGAGGTCCAGAGTCCTTTAAAGTCTATTTAGTAGTAAAAGTATCAGTGAAGAGTTCAGCTTTAGCAGAAGGCAAGATGGCAGTTAAGCTGTCGGAAGATACTAAAGGAGGTAAAGAGGAAAAAACAAAATTAGATTCGAAATTTTTTTTTTTTTTTTTTTTTTGGCTAAATGCCAAAAGGAGAGTTTGGAAGAGGAAGCAGAAAATTTATTTCACTTTCTACGAAGAAAAAGAGTTTTTAGTACTACGTAGAATAGATTTATCCCATTCTACGATTAAATAAAAGGTTCATGATATTCTATGAAGTTTGAAGGTGATGGCAATGCTGAAGACGATACGTAGCGGCCAGTAGCACGAGAACAAACAGTTATGAGTTTTAATTGAATGGAATGAGAATTAAATCTAAGCCTCCATACCAGAGAGAATCACATTGGTTGTGCTCTTCGCACACTCACAGGGACCCTTCCCTCCAAAGCAATAATCATTCCCAGGAAAATCAAAGAAATACGATCAAAGGTCCTACTCTTGTGGATGACCTGAATAGATAGTTCAGGATACAGATAAGAAGATAACAGAGAACTCAGCGGAAGATAGAGTTTATCAGTATAAGGAGAAGAATTATTAAAGGGCTAATAATGTTGAGTTCATCTCCAAGACGATTAGAGATAAGGTTAAGATTATTATGGACAGGGCAATTTAAAACAAGT
>JABUQX010143646.1:0-15000 GCA_015478945.1 Trachelipus rathkii | reverse complement strand
GACACGCCTCAGTATTTAGATCTTTAAAACCCCAAAATATGAAGATTTAAGTTCTAAGAAAATTACATAAAATTTACTCGTTTTTGGATACATCATTCGAAAACGTAGACTTCCCCAAATACCTCGAACACTATTCACAATTGTTAGGACCTAAGTAATCTAACTATATATTGGTATATGTGACATGAATCAATGTTTAGATCTTATCATCCCCCACCCCCTTCCAAAAAATATAAATAAATAAATAAACAAACATTTAGGCACGTCATACTTCAGGGCAAGATCCAATTTTGGGCTGGTGCTGGCCCCCATTTTCACCCCACCTAAAAATGGACATAAAATTCGGAATTTTCAGCCGATTTTGACTATATAAACACCAAAATGTAGCTTTTTTTGCCCTCTAAAACGTTGATTTCCGGTGTTTTTCTGTGACTGTAGTCATTCTTTCAGAATTTTCAATTTTTCAAAATTCATGAAAATTCATGTTTCTGACATTTTTGTAGGCAACTTCCAGAATTTTTTACAAAATGACTTCAAACTTGAAATATGCATAGATAGGTCCATTATCTAAAAAAGTAGAGAGGTACGTTTTCGATTTTTGAGTTTTGTGCTCAGCGTCCACCAATTTAAACCCATTTTTTTTAATTTTGAAATGAAGAAAATTTGCGATAAATTTTTTGTTCTGGCGAAGTGGATGAAATTTTCAAGGCTTATGTAGTCGGGGAGGGGTGCACATTTTTACTTAGATTATTTCTTTGTATATGAATTAGTTTTTGATTTGTTCTTGGAACAAATTTTCCAAGAAAATAATATTTTCAAAATTTCTTTTGAGTATACAAAAATTATCTAAGTAAAAAAGATGCATCTTTCCCGACTACATATGCCCTAATTTCATTCACTTTTAATTCTGAAAAATTATCGCAATTTTTCATTTCAAAAATTCAAAAAATGGAGTTTGGAGATTGATTGCTGAGCACAAGACTCAAAAAATCGAAAAAAAAATACTGAATGTAGGTAATGGATATCTATGCATATTCAGCGAAGTATGACCTGCAAAAAAATTACGTACGAAGAATGTCGGCGAAGTATGAGATTTTCGTAATTTGAAAAGTGTACGAAAGAGCCGACTACTGATCCTGGCCCGGAAATGGCGTTAGAGAGCTACATTGGTGTTTGCAAAATCATTCAGTACCTGTCCACAGGTGGGGTGAAACTGTGGGCCCGTCCCAGGCCAAAAATTGGATCTTGCCCTTCAGTAAAATTTACCACCAATTTTTGGCTCCTGCCATTTAAATATACCAATTCCCACAAGAAATTTTGAACACTGCGCATAATCCAACTATAATAATTGACCAAGGTCACGCCTCAATATTTAGCTCTCATAAACCTTAAAAAATATACATTTTGCCACACCAAATTTCGGAAATGTAAATTGAAGGTATTAAAAGATTTTATATAATTTATTAATTATGAGAAATAAAAGAATCGTGTACTTTTATGTGAACAAAGCAGACTGTAAATTTTCGAGCTAAAAAGGAGTGCTTGATTGGTCGAAATGAAAAACCAGTCCAAACGATATAATAGCGGAATTTTGTATTCAGTCATGCCGAGCCTCGAAACTGAGTGGTAATGCCTAAGACACAGTGGAGGCAAGTCACAAATATAGAGAGTAATCAAATGGAACCTGGTTTTTAAATAATTGTAATTCCAGTCTAATATGTAATTAATAAAGGTGATAATAAAGCTTTGCTTTGAGAGCGGCACAACTCAAAAATCATAAATTTCAGGACAGATTTTTTAATACTTATATTTTTGAAAATGCTAAATGCAGGCCGTATTAATAATTATATAATATATAATAATTAATAAGTTTCGTATCCTCTGAAGTTTATGCTTTTTCAGTTGCGCCACTACTAAAGCAAAGCAAACATAATAAATTTGCAAAAAATTAGCAAAATATATCGAATATCAAATATTACAATCTCTCATTAATTTGTCTGGTTCTTTATTTTTTGGTTTAAAAAAAAAATAAATAAATAAAAAGTAAGTTATTAGTTGCGTTTTCCGAGCTTTTTTCAATGGTTAGTCAAATTCTGGCAATTTTTCCCTTCTCCTAAGTTCTTTAAAATGTACTATTTTACATAGATATTTAAAGGAGCACTTTAATATTATTATTTTTAAATTCAATATAATTATTATCATTATTATTAAAATTCTCATATAAGCCTTTGGTCTATGATTTTAAGCTCTAATATTTATAAACAAAGCAAGTATGAAGGGTATTTGACAGAAATCGGGGATAAGAAAATCGTCAGATTTTATGACGGCGCCATACCTGGCGATGACGTCTTAATTAAGCCAAATTTCAGAGAGACACGTCGGGAAACACTATACTGATAACTCATATATATATATATATATATATATATATATCTACCACTGCTATATAAATATATATATATATATATACTACTGCTATTCTTCACTATGCTATATATATATATATATATATATATATATATATATATATATATATATATATATATAAAGAGTGGAGGAGTTGTTGTTCTGTTATCCCTCAATGATCCCTATACTCAAAGGTAGTTGATAGTTCGTCTCCGTCCTCTTATAGGATTTTCCTGATTGGATATTTAGCTTTTCTTTTCATCTTCGTTTCAGTCACAACGAGGTTATTGGAATTGATTTTAGAACTTTTTTTTGGTTTTATATTTATTAAAATTACATCAGAGTACACATTTAAATTTTGGTTGCAAATCATAATTGTTGAATAAATTTTTAAGATGAAAATTATATATATATATATATATATATATATATATATATATATATTTATATATATATCTGTATATTCTTTATATATATATATATATATATATATATATATATATATATATATATATATATATATACTATATATATATATATCATTGTAGCTCATATCTGTAGTAATATTTTACAAAAATAATATTTGATCACACATAATACTTCGCACCTTAAAGCGGGAGCTAGTAAACACTTTTGTTAATGAACACTTTTAATTTCCTGTTGCTCAGAAGATGATGATCTTCATTTAAAGGCGAATCAACAACTGAATAAGAAAGAGATTCGGTAGGCATTTATGAAGTATGATGTTGATTTTCCTAATGCGAATTTGAGAGGAGTATGAATCGCAAAGAGGAATGCAGCCTGAATAAAAATATATATAGTGATAACGATATGAGTTCCTCTATTGTAGTAAATATATCATAATATTGAAAATTATTGTTTTCCATTCTTCTACGATAACCAATATATATATATATATATATATATATATATGCTCTAATATATATATATATATATATATATATATATATATATATATATATATATACTTTCTTAATATATATATATAGCAACATATATATATATATATATCTTCACTATATAATTATAATATATATATATATATATATAATAATATATATATGTATATATATATATATATATATATATATATAATATATATATATATATATATATAGAGAGAGAGAGAGAGATGAGGAGAGAGGTAGCAGTGGAATGCGTGCTCCCAGCTGATGTAAAAGTACTACCAAATTATATAAATATATATAAAAACATTTTTTTTTTTGTATACTTCTACGAAAAACATATATATATATATATATATATATATATATATATATATATATATATATATATATATATATATACTATATATTATATTTATGATGAATCATTTCTTCTGGTAACTCATCCATATATAGTAGCATTGGTATGTAGTGCCAATTTGTAATATACGTTCTATAGTACATGGAAGAATCTTTTTCCTATTTTAACCAGAGAGCTCAATAGACGAAGTGGAAGTTTATCTGAAGATGTAATCTGTAAGTCCTTCCTAAGAGTGAGTATTAGTGTAATTGTTATAGTCACGTTAAACTAAGGTTGGTAGACCTGGGATTAACTGATCATTATGTAGCTTGAAGGTATTTGTTAAATTAAAATTGGTATTACTAACGATGAAAATAGTCACATTAAACTGAGGCTGGTAGGTCTGGGACTAACGGTGTGACTGTTGTTCACGTCTTTACTGGTCTGCATGGTGCCTGAATTTTCTTCTTTGATCTGGTCTTCTGCTGGGATCTGCTATTGTTTGTTGTCTGCTTCTCTTCCCAGGGTGACCAGTTATGTTGTAGTAGTAGTAGTAGTAGTAGTAGTAGTAGTAGTAGTAGTAGTAGTAGTAGTAGTAGTAGTAGTTCGTCTGCATCATTTTCTTGAATCTACCTGATTGGATAGTTATCATCCTTCTTCGTGTTGGGTTTTTAGACTTCTGAAGGCATCTTCTTTAGAAGGTGTTCTTCTTGAGGGTGTTCTTCTTCACAGGGTCACCAATTATGAAGTGGAGGAGTTGTTGTTTAGTTATCTTTTGTACTGTTCCTCCACTTCAAAGGTAGTTGATGTAGTTCGTCTCCGTCCTCTTCTAGGATATTTCTGATTGGATAGTAATCTTTTCTTTTTCATCTTCGTTTTTCTTATCTTGACGAACTTATCTTATTGGAGTTTAGAAGAAAAACTTTTTTTGGGTGATTGATATTTTATTAAACATTGCATATGAATATATATAAAATTTTTGGTTGCAAATCGTAATTGTTGAATAAGTTTTTAAAATAAAAATTATATATATATATATATATATATATATATATATATATATATATATATATATATATATATATATATATATATATATATATAATATATATATATATATATATATATATATATATATATATATATATATATATATATCGTTGTAGTTTATGTATAAAAGAATAATTTTTATATTAATATTTGATCACTATGTATATATATATATATATATATATATATATATATATATATATATAATAACCATATATATATATATATATATATATATATCTATATATATATCGTTATGGATTTATGTCTTGTGGATATTTTATATAAAATATTTGATCCACTATATATATATATATATATATATATATATATATATATAACTATATATATATATATATATATATATATATATATATATATATAATATATGTATATATATATATATTTATATAAATAAATATATATATATATATATATATATATATATATATATATATATATATATATATATATATATATATAATCTATATATATATATATATATATATATATATATATATATATATATATATATATATATATATATATATTTATATATGCTATATATAATATATATATATATATATATATATATATATATATATATATATATATATATATATATATATATATATATATAATATACTCTTAACATATATATATATGTATATAGTATATATATATATATATATATATATATAACAAATAAAAAATATTTTGGAGACCCCATATCACTTCGGTTGCTAAGGCGGCCTCAAAGAAGCTGAAAATTCTCTTCAGATTGCGTGAATATATTTCTTCTGCTCAGTTACTCCAGTAGTTATATAAGTGTATTATTATCCGCCCCTGTATAGAGTACGGATCTCACATTTGCCATTTGTTCGGTGCCACCCTTCTTACTTGGATAGGGTTGAGGCTAAAGGCTAAGAGACTTATAAACTGTCCCCTACTCTGACTCCCTTGACCTTTTTTCTCTGCGACGTGACATTGGCGCCTCATCTCTTTCCTATAAATGTTACAATGGTAGATGTTCGAGGGAATTGACCTCTCGTATTTCTTCACCACTGCGTCGCCCTCGAAATACAAGAGGTGTCTTGCTCTCACATGAATATTGTGTCAATATTGGAGACTCAAGGCTCGTTCGTTGTGGTGCCTCCTTCTTTCCAGCCCCAACTGTTTTGTGGAACTCCTTGCCTTCATCCTGTTTTTCATGCTGTATTCAATCTACCTCTCTTTAAGGCCACGTCTGCGCCCACAGGAAATTCCTTAAGAGTAATGGATTTGGGTAGGATTTACGTTCCTTTTGTGTGTGCGTATTTTTTTAATTTTATTTTTTTTGACCCCTCGTTGAAAAAGTGCTGCCTGTGAGTGGTGGCACCGTATATATATATATATATATATATAAATATATATAGATCAATATAATTCTTTAAATATATATATATATATATATATATATATATATATATATATTTATATATATATATATATATATATATATATATATATATATATATATATAAATATATATATATATATATATATATATATATATAACATATATATATATATAACCTCTGCTGCTTTATACTATACTATATATATATACTTTAGCCTTATTATATATATATATATATATAACCTTATATATATATATATATATATATATAACCTTATATATATATATTCTTCATATAACATATATATATATATATATATAACTTAACCTTATGCCTATATATACTGCTGCGCTATATATATATATATTATATATTATATATATATATATATATACTATACTATATATAATGAGCATCTAGCTATTGGTAAACATTCAGTTAATCAAAATAAAAGTAATTGATCACAGTGAGTGACCTTATTTTGCAAAATTTTGAAAACCCTATCTTTACGGAAGGATTTTTTAAAAAATGGAAAATAAGAATTCCCAATATTTAGTAGTATATATATATATATATATATATATATATATATATGCTTATATATATATATATATATATATATATATATAATATATGTATAATAATATATATATATATATATATATACAGTTATATATATATATATATATATATATATATAGTTCCTTACAATAACAACTTTTATACATAAAAATATATTGTCAATACATCTATATATATATATATATATATATATATATACAACTACCTTCCTGTATGCAATATATATATATCAACATATGCCCTAATATATGTATATATATATATATATATATATATATATATATATATATATATATAAGAGAGAGGGAGGGGGAGGGTGAGAGGGAGAGAGAGAGAGAGAGAGAGAGAGAGAGAGAGAGAGAGAGAGAGAGAGAGAGAGAGAGAGAGAGAGAGAGAGAGAGAGAGAGAGAGACGATCGGTTATTTTGGATTTTTCATTTTTGCTTTCCCCACTTTATTTCTGGTGGGGATTTGATGGAACAAAAATCTTAGAAAGGATCTCGCCAAATCATTTTACAAATCTGAAGCAAAATTTAAAAATTCGGTTTAAGTAAAAAGAAAAGATATCCCTCATTTCAACTTTCGGTGGAAAATCATTTGGAATAAAAAAAAATTCCGTCTGGATCACGATGAATCATACACCAAAATACAAATCTGTTTCAGCTATTCTAAATCTGCATATATATATATATATATATATATATATATATATATATATATATATATATATATATATATATATATATATACCTTATCATATTCTCTTCTTACTATGTTATATATATATATATATATATTCTATTGGGAATCGAACCCAGGCCTTCGAAGTTGTTAATTCAGTGTTTTGACCAGTAGACCAACGAAGATTTAAAAGCAAACTCAATTTTGGAAGAATACATAATTCTCAAAGAAAGGTAATGATTCACCTTTCACAAGTTCCCCCGCCCTTACTCACAGTCGGATCAAGGGTCAAACAGGGCTTTAATCAGAGTGAGGATGTTATCAGTATTCCTTTTAAATAGAAGAAATTAAAATATATTTATATTTAAAAAAAAACTGCGAAAGAATTCAGTTTTAATGACTACCCTAAAGAAACTTCCGATAACCACCTCTTAGGTAGATATACATCTTAGGATAAACCTGCAGTAGATATCGGGAGAGGTACCCTGTAGTTATATATACACCAGAGGATCACCCTGTAGTTAAATATACACAAGAGGACCTCCCTGTACGGAGATATCTACCGGAGAGCCAGCCTAGATATCTACCGGAGAGCCAGCCTGTATATCGGAAAACTACCTTGTAATTATATACCTGAAAGCTACCCTGTAACTCTATATCTGAGAGCAACCCTGTATCGAAGATACCCTGTAGTTATATACCGGAGAACCACCCTGTATCGGAGCTACTCTGTATATAATTTTTGATAGATATATTTATACAAACTCGTAATATTAATTTTATTATATGTAATACCAATAATAGTAATGATAATAATAGATGATTATTAATATATTAATATACTGTTAATAATTAATAAGAATAATAGTAGTAGCAATAATAAATTTAATATTAACAATAACTCAATAACAAATTTAGTATTAAAATTAACAATAATTCAATAACTATGTTAAAGTAATAATATCAATAGCAATGCTAGTAATAGTAACAGTATTATTAATATTATTACCTCCGGATAGTTTTTAGTATCAAATGTAAATATTAACAAAATTTCCTAACGATACGACAATTATTTAAGGTAGGGATTTTCGATACTTAGGATAAAAGATTTTCTCATATATTAATCACGATATTTATGGTTTCATTATCGATTCATAACGATATTATTGATATTAGTGAAGAAAAAAAATAATTTATTTAACGTTTTCTCTTTTGTGTAATTAAAACTTGAGTGAGAAATCTTAATGACTTAAAATAACATAATTAAAGAAACACTGGGAGAGACCAATCACATAACTTGTCATTCACAGCACAAACATAAATATATATATATATATATATATATAACATATATATATATACTAACATATATATATATATATATATATATATAACAATAACTATATATATATACCCCAACTTTACCTTTTGCCTTTATTTATACTGCTGTATATATGTATATATATATAAAAATATATATATATATATATATACTAACTATATATAACTATCTAGGAATATATATATATATATATATATATATATATATATATATATATATATATATATATAAAACAAAAATATGTAATAAAAATACGTAAGAAATGATAATGATAAGTTATGAGGTGGACAAAATTTCATATTTATAGCATATGTCTATTGAAGGAATTATCAATGTAAATAGCGAACACCGATTTTTATGAAATTTATCAAATGATTTTAACATGATTCTATAGATAAGGCCAAACGCAGTTTCATTGCAGATCTCGATACACTCTGAATAGACGATGTGAGGTCATATTATGGGCTCCGCATAGCATGAAGAAAATGCATAACTGGAAAATATAATATAACAACAAATCCTTTGAGCGTTCTGTGGTTTAACAGAGGCCCAACTTATACAGCATGCACTGTTTAACATTTGTTTTTAAAAGAAAATATATATATATATATATATATATATATATATACCTCTTTGCTCTTTCTTATCTTATATATATATATATATATATATATATATATATATATATATATATATATATATAGCATAACATCTATATATCACTCTAAAGACAAATATATATATATAAAGAGAGAGAGAGAAAAGCAATCTTTTTCTTTTTCTAAAAGTTTAAACAAAAAGTACCACCACCCCCAAAATAAGAAAAAAACGGTTTTGAAGACTCTATTGGTCCTAATTTGATAGAATAAACACCATAAGAAATAACTCACCAAATCATTTCCAAATCTGCAAGAATATATATATATATATATATATATATATATATATATATATAACTATATATATATATATATATATATATATATATATATATACTTAATATATATATATATATATATATATATATATATATATATATATATATATATATGCCTATATATATATATATATATATATATATATATATATAATATATAATATAATATATGTAATAATAATAATAATATAATAATAATAACCAATAATAATAATATATATATAATAACTTATATATATGTATATATATATATATATTATAATATATATATAATATATATATATATATATATATATATATATATATATATATATATATATATATATATGTATATATGTATATATAATAATATATATATATATATATATACACCGTAGCTATGCTAACCTAATAATAACATAATATATATATATATATATATGTATATATATATATGTATATATGTATATATGTATATATATATGCTATACTAAATAATATATATATATCTCTGAAAGACTGATCTACCCCATATATAAATATAATGTATTATAAAAATAAAAATAATTGGAGTATTTAATGAGAAGTATTGAAGAAAATATGAAAAAGAAGCAGTTAAAAAATCCAGTTATAACCTTATATATATAATATATATATATATATATATATATATATATATATATATATATATATATATATATATATATATATATATATATATATATATATATCTTTATATATATATACATATATATATATATATATATATATATATATATATATATATATATATTTATATATATATATATATATATATATATATATATATATATATATATATATATATATATATATATATATATATATATAATATATATATATATATATATATACTCAGTATACATACTGCCATACAAGTGTTTAAAGAAAAAAGAGTGTTTTGAGTAGAGTTACCGTTCCATTTGTCTCTTAAGCTTTGGTTCAAATTCATCCATGGTATTACGTCTCTATCAATTGGCACTTCATACCACTGCTACTGTATATGGATGGATAACCTGAATAAGTGAATCACCATCAGTATATATTTAGTAGAACGTACAATACAATGGCAGAACGCATACCACTGCTACTATATGTATATTGGTTTCTTAGAAGAATGGAGAGGTATCAACTTCAATATAGTGATATGTCTACTACGATGGAGGATCTCATACCACTTTCACTGTTTTATCTTCATCCATGTTGTATTCTTCTTGGTGATTCATATTTTCTTTAATATCGCACCAGAGAGATCAACATATCAAGTTTCATATCTTTCGGACGAGTTTCAACACCCGGCTGGTAAATCGCCTTCGCAGATAGTTCACAGATGGTTGGTTCCTTTACCAGCTGGTGATTCGCCTTCGCAGATGGTTCCTTATACCTGCAGGTAATTCACCTTCACAGATGGTTCCTTTACCGGCTGGTAATTCGTCTTCACAGATGGTTCCTCGATCGAATGATGATTCCTCTTCCATGAATGCCAACTAATCTACTGAGCAACGGGACCAATAGTGCATTTGAAAAAACAAAAAAAATATTATGTGACATAAGTGTATAAAATTAATTTAGTGTAAAAATACGCTCCGCTTTTAGGGGCAAAAGGGATATATAGTGCCCATAGTGCCCACAATACAAGTGCTTAAAGAAAAAGGATGTTTTGAGTAGAATTACCAATAAATTATATTTTCTATAATCGCCAGTAGTCAAAGAAAATGATGTTTGAGAGGCATCAAGGTCATCTCTGAACTAGAATATACTTCTCATTTTTAAAAGACTTGAAATAAAGTTTTTTATTCATAAATCAATATTAAAAATAAATAATATTTGATTATATAATATTTGTCATGATATAATGTTCCTTTTTGTATAAATGTTATTGGTATTACATTGTTTAACAGTTTTAAAAATGCTTATAAGATTAAATAATAACGTTAACCTATTTCGTTTAGAGAAAATCAAATTAGAGAGAACTTATTATCATTGTCATTGTCAGAATGTCATTTTTTTTAGAATATTTTCGTAGCAAATTTTAGTTTTGTTGTGAAGTTCTTTATATATGTATTTTCCATAATAATTTGTATTAAATAATGTTTAATTCTAATATAATATAGTGTTTTATAACATTTTATTTCTTTTTTTTTATGTAAATACTTGTATTTTGTTCAAATATAATTTCTCGTTTCTGGCGTCAAATTTTTGGTTTTAGATTTTGAGCGCCTCTTTCAATTAGAAATTAATATTTCGATGGGAACTTAGTTGCATGTCAGCAAGAGAGTTAAGTATAATATGATACTTAGTATTTCGAGTATGTAAGAAATGGAGTTTGGTCGCATGTCAGCGACTCGGATGTATATAATAAAGATGATTTTTTAAAAAATAATGGAGATCAGGACCAATACTGAATTTTATTCTCCTTTACCTATAGAAATAAATTTAAAAAGGGTTATAAATACTTGGTTGACGGTTCCTTAGCCTCGAAGCGTCAAATCAAAGCGTCTCATTTAGCCTCTAGTTGTTAGTGAAGAAGGCGCTTCAGCAGAGAAAGGTGTATATCCGAGTGCCTGTAGATACTTAGGCCCCTCAACGTATAAGTGAAGTCTAATATGAGGAACTATCAAAAGAACGCCATCAACATCAACTTGTGAAGTGGAAGAAAAAAAATAACACTCCCAGCACACTTTGCCACGAACGAAGGAGCTCTAGCGCTCGGAGGGATATCGTCAAAGTTGCCAAATGTCAATTTTTTTTTAACTAAAAGATATCCCAAGGGTAAACCACAGAGATGTACAGAGTCGGGGTTTCTCGGCCTACCGGGGAACGACGGGGGGACTTCGTCTCCCCTGTCTCCCGTCATGAACCCCCTAAAGAAATAAAAAGAAAAATTAACATTTTCTCCAGAGCATAATAAAAAGACAATATTTGGTAACTCTTGCTCTCGTACTACTGCAGAAATTGAAGGTTAATGAGAGTGTACGCTGACAGACCTAAGATTATACTAATATTTAAGGTGTTATTAATAAATATTAGAATAATTTAATTTTTTTTAAGGTTCATCGATGAAATTGCTTGCTGAAATCAAAAATGTTATTTATTGTCCTGTAGCTGTTATAGTTTTTTAGTTACATGCATGATGCTTTCGGGAGGCTGGCCATATAGAACTAACCAACCAAAAAAGATCAGAACATTTGGCAGTTTTGAAATGTTGGTTAATTCCGTCAAGTTGTTTATATTGTAAAATCAGTAATATTTAGTACAAGTAAAGTTTTGCATTTCTAGAGTATAAATAAATGAGCGAAATCCCAACCCAGCTATCACTGTCCTTTTAGTCTCCTCTCCCGATACGAAGACATACTTTGTGGAAATTATCTACCCCTCACACAGGAATATATATATATATATATATATATATATATATATATATATATATATATATATGTATATGTAATAATTTTTATTAAGTATAATATATATATATAATATGTATATGTATATATATATATGTATATGTAATATATATATATATATATATATATGCTATATATATAATAATAATAATATATATATATATATATATATATATAATATATATATATAATAATAACAATAATAATATAATAACCATATATATATATATATGTATATATATAATATAATAATATATATATTTCTTTCAATATATGTATATATATATATATAATATATATAATATATATATAACAATAATAACATAATAATAATATAACCAATAACAACTAGACTATGCATAACAAATATAAAATCCCTTCTTTCAACAATATAATAACCTTATGTATGTAGCAACATATGATATATATATATCAGTGGCCAGGATGGCATTACTCTCCGAGTTTTGAGGGAGTGTGTTCTGGGCTCGCGCACCTCTCGATCAACTGTATTCTCTATTCCTCAACACTAACACTTTCCATCCGTGTTGGAAGCGCGCATATCTCAACTGGTTCGAAAAAAAAGGTAGCGCTCTGATCCCTAACTATCGTCCTATTGCTCTCACTTGTATCCTATCTATGATTTTTGAAACCCTTCTCAACTCTCATTTCTTAGATCATCTGGAATCTTCTTTTCTTCTTTCCGATCACCAGTACGGCTTTCGGCGCTCAAGGTCTACTGGTGATATACTTTCTTATTTAATCGATTTATGGTTTTCCGCCATAAAGCGTTTGACAGGGTATTTCCAAGCTCCCCTTCTTTGGATTTTCTCCTTCTCTTTGCTCACTTATGTCTAGCTTTCTTTCAAATCGTTCAATATCGGTTGTTGCTGATGGGATGACTTCTTCCTCCTTCTATGTCAATAGTGGTGTTCCTCAGGGTTCTGTCTTATCTCCTACTCTATTGATGCTTTTCATTAATGATCTTCTCAGCTGCTTATCTAACTCTATCCACTCATATGTCGATGACTCGACCCTCCATTCTTCAACTCTATTTCAAATCTGTTCCATCTTTTGTTTCTAGAATTGCCTCTCATCTTAATTTTTCCGATTCTATTCTTGCTGATCTGGAAAAAATCTACAGGTGGGGCCTTCTCAACCTTGTGAAATTCAATTCTTTAACAACCCAACTTCTATAAATCTCCCTTTCTAAGACACCTTTTAAATTTCCTATTTCTTTCAATGGTTCTCTCGTCTCTCCTGGTGACAATATAAACATTCCTGGCCTTAACAAAAACAAAAAATTGTTTTGGAAACCACACACCACAATGGTTTCTAGGGCGGCCTCAAAGAAGCTGGGAGTTCTGTTTACACTGCGTGACTTTTTTTTCCTCTTCACAGTTACTCCAACTATATAGAAAGGCTTCATCTGCTCGTGTATGGAGTACTGCTCTCACCCGGCTTTTGGGCAGGATCTAGTCAAATTCCAGAAGGCTTATAAACTGTCCTGCACTTTCCAGTTCACTTGATCCTCTCTCTTTGCGACGCTATGTTGGAGCTTTGTCTCTTTTCTATAGGTACCACAGTTGCAAGGTACTCGAGGGAGTTGACCACTCGCGTACCACCACCTTTACGACGCCCTCGAAGCACAAATGGATCAGTGACTGCACACTAGTTTTGTGAAGACATTAGCAACTCCAGGCTTGTTCGTTGTGATGGTTCCTTCTTTCCAGCCACTTCTGTTCTGTGGAATTCTCTTCCATCCTCTATGTTTCTCTGTGAATTTAATCTCCATTCCCTTGGTGCTTGGTCTGTGCTCATTTGCGAAATCTGCGTTAGATGACGACATTTTCAATGTTTTAACACCCCTTCTTGAATAGGGCTCTGCCCGTGAGAGTGGTGCTTGAAAAACTAT
>JABUQX010143644.1:12500-17500 GCA_015478945.1 Trachelipus rathkii | reverse complement strand
CTTTGGTTTAAAAACTAACTGTAGCAAAATTGACAAATATATTGAAGTGGAGAAACTTTACAATGATATTTTACACAAAAAACAGGAACTTAAAACTATCTCTGTGAAAAATGAAGACCATCTTAAAACTAAACTGAAAACTTTTTCCTTTTCGTTTCTTAAAGACAAAATTACAAAAATCTTTCTAAAGAAGACCATGAGGCTATATCAACCCTCAAACAGAATCCAAGCATAGTAATCAAAAGACCAGACAAAGGAGGAGGAGTGGTGATTATGAATAAAACCAGTTATGAACTAAAACTTAAAAATATCTTGAATGACGTTAACAAATTTACCATAGCTCCACCAAACATTAATAATATCACTAAAAATAAAATAAATAAAATAGCACATGAAATTAAGAACAAAAATATCTCTAACAAAATTAAAAGAACTGGTCATTACAATGAAGGATATATCTACGGACTACCCAAAATACACAAAGATGAAAAAGACCCACCCCTGCGTCCCGTAATATCTATGTGTGGTACTGTCACTCATGACATTGCTCAATACCTCAATACCATAATACGTCCTTACTTAGATAGCACGTTTATTGTCAAATCTAATAATGAAACCCTATGTAAACTATCTCACTTAAAACTTAGCAACTCAGAAACGCTTGCTTCTCTGGATGTTGAATCATTATTTACGAATGTCCCCGTTGTAGAAACCATAGATATTATAATTAAACATGTTTACTATTCCAATAATCCACCTCCTCATGACATATCTGAAAACCACATGAGGAACTTACTATTAATATGCTGTACTGAAACCCCTTTCAAATTTCAAGATAGTTTCTACCTGCAAAAGGATGGTGTTGCCATGGGTTCACCTCTGGGCCCTACATTCGCTGACTTTTACATGTCGGAACTGCAAAATAGATTCCTGGAAAACAACACATTCAACCCAGTCTTCTATGTAAGATACGTTGATGACACCCTTACTATATTTAGGAACCATACAGACATTCATCAGTTTATCAACCGCTTGCAAAGCCTTTCTTGCCTCAAATTCACATCTGAAACATCTCTAAATAATATTATTAACTTTTTGGATATTAAAATCAAAATTAATGATGATGGAACTTTTTCCACAGGCATACATGTCAAACCAACTGATAATGGTCTGTACCTTAATTACAACTCCTACTCCCCAGAAGTATATAAGAATTCAATTGTTAAAACACTCATATATAGGGCTTATAAATTGTGCTCGGATTGGGAGTCATTTGATGCTGAAGTTAAAAGAATTAAACAGAACCTGATTAACTGTAACCACCCTTTAAATTTAACGGAGAAAATAATTAACAAAACCATCAACAAACTCTATAAAAAACAGGACAATACGAACAATATCTCTGAAAGCATTAAATTTTATTTTAAAACTTCAAATGCAAAAGACTTCGATAAAGAGGAAAAATGCCTACGCGGCATTATTAACACCCACATTAAATCTACAAGTAATTCAAAAATCACAGTTAAACTATACCACAAAACAAGAAAACTTTCTTCCTGCTTCTCAACTAAGGATACCCTTTCAGTTAATCACCATGTCGTGTACCAATTCGCATGTCCCGAGTCTGACTGTACGTCGACGTATATTGGTTACACGACTAATAGATTAACAGATAGGGCATACCAGCACCGCTTTAAACCCAGTAAAATATACGAACATTTATTCACTGAACATAACAAGACAACTGTACCTGATATTTCAAAATCATTTAAAATTTTACACTCCTCATGTGAAGCCCAAAAACTGAAAATAGCTGAGGCTTATTACATAAAACATCTAAAACCAGACATTAACATAAAGTTCAACGTATTGTCCCTTAAGTTAAATATAATATGAAATACTAAAATCTAAAATCTAATTTGTAATTTTAATTTTTTAAATCTAGTGTTAAAATAATTCATTCAATTGTTAGAATCGAAACTCTGAAGATGTCCGAGGTTTACGGACGAAACCGGTCAGGATCTAATAAATATAAATATGCCTCCTACTTTCTTTGTAAATTATTCTCTAGATTAATATTAAGGAAATTAAATGAATATCAGAAGAAAATATTTAGGGAATTGGAAGTAAAAACTAAAACTTATATTAAAACAAAAGCTGATGTAGAATTTCTAAATAATAATAATAATAATAATAATAATAATAATAATAATAATAATAATAATAATAATAATAATAATAATAATAATATTAATAATAATAATAATAATAATAATAATAATAATAATAATAATAATAATAATAATAATAATAATAATAATAATAATAATAATAATAATAATAATAATAATATTAATAATAATAATAATAATAATAATAATAATAATAATAATAATAATAATAATAATAATAATGATAATAATAATAATAATAATAATAATAATAATAATAATAATAATAATATTAATAATAATAATAATAATAATAATAATAATAATAATAATAATAATATTATTATTAATAATAATAATAATGATAATAACAATAATAATAATAATAATAATAATAGTAATAATAATAATAATAATAATAATAATAATAATAATAATAATAATAATAAACAATAATAAATAATAAATAATAATAATAATAATAATAATAATAATAATAATAATAATAATAATAATAATAATAATAATAATAAATAATAATAATAATAATAATAATAATAATAATAATAATAATAATAATAATAATAATAATAATAATAATAATAATAATAATAATAATAATAATAATGGAGAATGGATTTTTTAACTCTTCTCGGAAAATGTTGCGTCAAGCAACCTTTAATTTTACGGCATCATTATATGGCAAAGTGGCTTCGAATTCTTATAAAGCTAATATATACATAACTAAGGAACATTTATTATTATGACAAAGTGGTTCTTAAATATATATATATATATATATATATATATATATATATATATATATATATATATATATATATATATATATATAGATGTAATAAAAATAATAACCAATAACCAGCAATAACAATAACAATGTATGCATGTATGTCTTCTTCCCAACTGCTTCTTCAACTGCTGTATCCTTAACCAATAACCCAACCAATAACCAGTATATCTTCTTCTTAACAACAACAGAACAAACATATATATAAATATAATATATATTTATATAAAAATATAAACATCATATATATATATATATATATATATATTCATATATATATATATAATATATATATAATATATATATTTTATATATATATATAATATAAAAAGATGAAGAAGAAGAAGAAAGAAAAAAAGAAAGAGGAAAGGAAGAGATGTTGAAGAAGAAGAATGATTAATAAAATAATAATGAAAACAATAATATTATTGCCATTTAAAGATTATATAACAAGAACGAATCCAAATATATATATATATATGTATACATATATATAATAATATATATATAATATAAAAATTTATAACGATAGTAAGAAGTTCTATAAACATATTACAAAAATAATAGATTATAATAATATATATAATATATATATGCTATATATATATATATTTATATATATGTTCTATATATGTATAATATATATATATATAATATATATATATATATATATAATAATAATAACAATATATATAATAATAATATATATAATATATATATATATTTATATAATACTTTCTTTCTATATATATATATATAATGTGTATAATAATATATATACATATATATATATATATGTAATAACCTACATATATATATATGTATATATATATATATATATATATATATGCTGCGCTGCTATATATCTATATATATATTTATATATATATATATATACGGATAAATATAAAATATAAATATATATATATATATATATATATATATATATATATATATATATATATATATATATATATATATATATATATATAGATATATATATATAAATATATATATATATATATATATATATATGCTATATATATATTATATATAACAATATATGTATATGTACTGCTCATATAGTATGTATGTATCATGCACTTCTTTTATGTATATATTACTCTTTCCATAACTTCTTTTCTTTGCTCTTAACTCAACAATAATAGCATATATATATATATATAATAATATAATAACTATAATAATATCAATATAATAATAATAATATAAAATATATATATGTTTATGAAATATGTATATGTATGTAATAATATAATAATAATAATATATATGTAATAATATATAATAATAATAATAATAATAATAATAATAATAATAATAATAATAATAATAATAATAATAATAATAATAATAATAATAATAATAATAATAATAATAATTATAATAATAATATATATATGTAATATATCATATAACTGCATAATAATATATATATATATCGAGAAGACGTATACATAGGGTAGGCAGGGTAGGTAAGTCCAACCCAATATTTTTTAAGTTTTAAATAAAAGAAATTAAATGGTAAAAGTATACTAAATTATTAAAATTTTATATAAAATTGAAAAAAGAAGCTATTTTTCTTCATAAATTAAAAGAAAAACAACCACAATAATAATAGCTATAATAATAATTAAATTCATTTAGAAATTCTCGTTCCTACGTGTCTAATGTTGAATGTTAATTTATATAACTTTTTTAAGTGGTATTTATATACTTAAAATTATTAAATAATAATAATAATAATATATCTAAATAATAATAATAATAATAATAATAATAATAATAATAATAAATAATAATAATAATAATAATAATAATAATAATAATAATAATAACACTAATACTGATATATATAAATATAAATAATAATAATAATAATAATAATAATAATAATAATAATAATAATAATAATAATAATAATAATAATAATAATAATAATAATAATAATAATAATAATAATAATAATAATAATAATAATAATAAAAATAATAATAATA
>JABUQX010143642.1:12500-15988 GCA_015478945.1 Trachelipus rathkii | reverse complement strand
ATATATGATATTATTATAGAGAGAGAGAGAGAGAGTGAGAGAGAGAGAGAGAGAGAGAGAGAGAGATCTGAGAGAGAGAGAGAGATATACTTTAATACATACATATACATATTATTATTATTATAGATATAACATATATATATATATTATTATTATTATATTATTATTATTATATATATTATATATATATTTATTATTATTATTATTATTATTGATATTATTATTATTATATATATAGTTATTATTATATATTATTATATATTATATTATTATTATTGGTTATATTATTAGTATACATATATACATAAGGTGGCATGATCCGTTACCCGTCATTAACGAACTACTTCTTGAGTAACGGGAGTAACGACCGTTACTTTTTCTTTCATGTAACGCTCCGAATAAGTTCCGTTATTTTTTCCTCCGTTACTTTTTAGTCCGTTACATTTTGTTCGACTTTCTTTGAATGTTGATAGCCAACCAACCTTTGCATATGCTATATATATAGTTGAGTTGAAGAAGTATATATGTATATATATATATATGTTGTATATATATATATATATATATATATATATATATATATATATATATACATATATATATAAGGAATAAGGGGAATCTACATAGAATAATGAATAGGATTGTAAGCCGTAGCTGATAAATATGAAAGTTAAGTGAAGAGGTGATAGTGAATGTAGGTGGGTTTGAGTTAATAGGCATTTTTGGGGATGAAGTCATTAGTAAGGAGAGTGTAATGGTAGAACGAGAAACTTTGAAGAATGGTAAATCTGGCAGGTATATTTTAAATTGACCGGTGAAATGATCAAAAACGGGAGAAATGTGATCAGATTGATTTAAAGTTAAAGCAAAGGTTTGTCAGATAACGCCAGAGAATTTAGAGGTCCAGAATTTGAGGAATTCTTGCACAATAAGGGTAAGGGAGATAAGGGTAACTGTAGAAACTCATAGGGGGAATTAGCTTCTTATTAGTGTTGTAGGGAAAACATACACTGGTATTTTGGTCGAAAGAATGCGTTGAGTGACTGAAGACTGATTGTGAAGAGCAAGGTGCGTTTAGAAGTGTAGAGGATGGATCAAATCTTTACATTGAAACAAAAAGATTGAGAAAAATAAGGGAGAAGAAGACAAAACCAGTATTTAGGCTCTTTTTGGATTTTCAAACAGGCTTATGATATGATTAATAGGAAGCTCTATGGCAGATGTTAATAGATTATATGGTGTTGGTGGTGTTTCCTGAACGGAATCAAAGTTGCATGTATGACGATAGGTGAAGTTTGAAGAATAAATGGAGCTGAAAGTGATTTGTTTTAATATTAATAGCGGGAGTGAGGCAAGAATGTGTTATGTCTTCTTGCTAGCCCAATTTGCCCATGGATGGCAGGAAAGAATTACAGGTGACAGCCATGTAAAACAAAGATAGGAGGTGCCTCCCTACCTTTGCTATGCGATGATTTGGTTTCTGTGTGGCGAATCTGAGAGTTTGAGAGATTAGAGACTTGGCAGTGTGTGTAAAAGGAGATATTTGAATGTAGACGTAGATAAGAGTAAGGTTATGGTTGTGAGTGAGGACAGTCCTCGGTGTGAAATTATGTTAGATGGTGAGCAGCTGGAACAAGTGTCTGAGTTTAAATATTTAGTATATATGTTGGATGAAAAGGGAACGGATGATGCAGAGTGTAGCAGGAAAGCTGGAATGGCAGGAAGGTGGCTGGAGCACGAAATAGTTGATGGATGTAGAGGGAATAAGTTCGAGTGCTTAGGGTCTTACATGAGGTGTTTTTTAACAATCATGATAATGCTGAAGATTTTCACATAGAGGAACGACTCAACATGACAAGAAACCGTAATTAATGCTATAGTCAAAAAGTAACGGAGTAACGGCACTTCGTTACTTTTCCTTTCAAAGAAACGGAATAACGATAACGGAACTACTTTTTCCGAGTAACGGAGTAACGATAACGGAACTACTTTTTTGAGTAACGATGCCCACCTCTGTATATATATATATATATATATATATATAAGTTTTTGAGTATGAGAAAATGTTGTATATGAATGCTGTCATCTCGCACAGAATCACCGGCACTACAAATATCCCACGCTGCTATTATATATAAGATTTGAAAGAAGTAGTATATATATATATATATATATATAGTTATTATTATATATATATATATATATATTATTATTACATTATATAATATTTATTATTATTATTATTATATAATTATCAAATATTATTATTCTCATTATATTAGTTTCGTCTATTTTGACGTAAATGAATGATATTACATATATGGTTGGTATGCATATATTAATATTTTATATACAAGCATTTATTAGATGTTGATAACGATATATATTGTCTTTCATCTTTCATTATTATTACATATTATTAATACATACATATATTATTGGCTAGATATTATATTAGTTGATATTGTTGAGCATACATTATAGTGGTATGTTGCATACATATTAGTATATATATATATATATATATATATATATATTAGTTTACTAAGCAAAATATAAGAGAAAACAAATAATTTAATATTTTTAATCACATCTGATACAGAGAAACTCAGATATATAGTTTGGGGATTAAAAAACAAGACTAAAATTTAATTTTATAGCATGCAACACTCAACTGAATAATAATAATAATAATAATAATAATAATAATAATAATAATAATAATAATAATAATAATAATAATAATAATAATAATAATAATAATAATAATAATAATAATAATAATAATAACAATACTAATAATACAATAATAATAATAATAATTATACTAAGCGATGCTTTCCTTGCAAAAGAGCCTTTGGTAACAGTGCCCATATATATATATATATTATATATATTATATGTTATATAAAGAATATGTATATATATATATTTATTATTATTATTATTATATATTGCTATATATATAGTTGTTGGTTATTGGTTATTATTATTATATATATATTATATATATATATTTATATGTAAATCCACTTCAAGATGTTATCTCGTCAAAAAACGGAATATATTGACTTCAAAACGATACTTTATTCAACAACAAAATAGTGAAAATACTGTACTTGCTTTCAGTTTCCTCAGAAATATATATATATATTATATGTATATATATATACATATATTGAGTTATATATGATATATATATGTTATTGGGTTATTATTATTGGTGTTATTATTATTATATATATTATATATATTATAGTTATATATATATATATTATTATATATACATATTATTATTATTATTATTATTATTATTATTATACATTATCATATTTAATATTATATAAATATATTATTACATATCATATTATTATTTTTATATATATTATTATTATTATATATATTATTATTATTACATATATTATTATTATATATTATTATTATTATTATTATTATTACGTATATTATTATATATTATATTATGTTAT
>JABUQX010143642.1:0-2500 GCA_015478945.1 Trachelipus rathkii | reverse complement strand
CGTGCTCTTCCTCCAGTCCTATTTATCCTTCCTCTTCTGTTTTGCAATTCCACGCCTTTTTTTCTTTTATTTCAGTTGGGGGCCTGCTGACACAACCCGCATCGTCATGAGGGAGCCTCAAACACCCATATTTGAGATCTATGATCTTATAAACATATACATTGATACCAATAAGGGGCTAAACGAATGTTTACTAACTCAGCATCGCACCGGCTCCAGCACCGGTGCTGGTACCAACTCTGTCTCCTTCTCAGACTCCTTCCTTCATCCTTCATCCTTCCTCCTTCTTCCTTCCTCCATCTTCTTCTGTTTTGCGTTCCGTGCATTTCTTCTGAGGACCCCCTCTCGGGGGTCCCCAGACACCCTTTATGAACTTACAACCCTCATATTCGAGTTCTACGACCTTATAAACATATATTTTGATACCGATATCGGACTAAACGAATATTTATTTACTCAGCACCGCACCGGCTCCAGCACCGGTGCCGGTACCTACTCTGACTCTTCCTTCTCCACTTTATGCATTCCGTCCATTTCTACTGGGAACCTTCCGGAGGGGTCCCAAGACACTTTTTACGACCTTTAACCATCATATTCGAGATCTACGGGTTCGATAACATATATAAGGATACAAATATTGTATTATTATACAAATATTTACTAACTCGGCACCGCACCGGCTCCAGCACCGGCGCCGGCATTGAATCCGAATCCGGCTCCGAATTCTACTTATTCCTTCCTCCTATATGTAATCTCCAAATTTCAGCCTTCTACGGTCATTTCCTATTTTTAGGGGCCAGCACCCCCTCCGGGGGGTGCACGGACACGTAACCTCGTCTACGACGAGGTTACGTCACCACCTAGCGCGCGGCCAAATTTTAGGACGGTACGATAAACCTAACCCGCGTAGAATATATATAACCTTCACTTTTTGATTTCGTTAAAAAGTGAAAGGCCGAATTTGGGTAGATATATATATATATATATATAAGCAGGAATTTTAGTTCTGAAGTCGGACAGATACTACAACGATATATCGACTGAATTTTAAATAATAGTGATGATTTTCTATCGGTTATATTTTTCAGTGTAAAAAGTTAACCAGAGCACGTAGAAAGACGATTTAAACGTCGATATTGGGTTATAAAAAAAAACATCGAAAAATCGATTGGAACCATTAAAAATGATCTACCGATCATTTAAATCCTTCCAGGAACCAAAATGTCTCCTTTGGGGGCTCCCCCTTTTTGGGGGCTAAGCTTCAGAGTTCAGGCACAAAACCTCCGAAATCGGTCTTCCAGACCTTATTCTGTCTCACCGACCTTAAAAACCCTAACCATGACACGTCAAGCGTGAAAACCTGGATGTTGCAAAATGTTACTTTGCAACATTTGCAACTTCCGGTTGCAACTTCCGGTTGCGGTTTTAGCGGAGGTTTAACACCCTGTACTACTATCTCCAACTCCGGTGGAATTTGCTAAGTCTCCGGCCTTTGCCCAACGGAGTTAATTAGCTAAAAATTTGGCATAGTTTACCAAAACATTAAAAATAAAAGAATTCAAATTATTAATTTTAATTCGAATGCTAGATGTGCAACAAGATTCGTGCATTTGAATTAAAGAACTTGTGGAAATATAAAAATATTATCTTGAAAAATATTTTAACAATCTGATTTTGTGTCTATGTGTGAATTTGTATGTGATAATAACATCAAAGACATAAAATACAATTTTTTTAAAAGTTTTTTAATATTTATTACGCTCCTCAAAATTTTAAGGCATTTACAATAATTAATTTTATTTTTAAAATTTGATATGTACTTGTAGATGCCATACTACTATGTGAATATGTGGCTATAATAGGATCAGACCATTTTTTTCACTGAAATTTAGCTGCTGTGGGTAAGATAGCTGTCTTTCTTCCAGCCCCAGTAATTAATTCTCGCTAAACTTTTAGCATAATTACAAAAGTGTAATACAGTTTTGGGGCGAATCAATAATCATAATAATAATAATAATAATAATAATAATAATAATAATAATAATAATAATAATAATAATAATAATAATAATAATAATAATAATAATAATAATAATAATAATAATAATAATAAGAATAATAATAATAATAATACTAATACTACTACTACTAATACTACTACTACTTCTACTACTAATACTACTACTACTACTACTACTACTTACTACTACTACTACTACTACTATTACTACTACTACTAATAATAATATTATTATTAATATTATTATTATTATTATTATTATTATTATTATTATTATTAATAATAATAATAATAATAATAATAACAATAACAACAACAACAACAACAACAACAACAACAACAACAACAACAACAACAACAACAACAACAACAACAACAACAACAACAGCATCAACAACTGCAACAAATGCAACAACAAACGCGACATTTCAACAACAACAACTACAGCAAAGAATTTTATTTTATGTTATACAAAATATG
>JABUQX010143641.1:30000-32500 GCA_015478945.1 Trachelipus rathkii | reverse complement strand
TATTATTATTATGTTATTATTATTATGTTATTATTATTATATTATATTATTATTATATTATTATTATATTATTATTTTATTATTATTATATTATTATTATATTATTATTTTGTTATTATTATATTATATTATAATTATATTATTATATTATTATTATATTATTATATTATTATTATATTATTATTATATTATTATATTATTATTATATTATTATGTTATTATTATATTATTATATTATTATTATATTATTATATTATTATATTATTATATTATTATATTATTATATTATTATTATATTATTATATTATTATATTATTATATATTATTATATTATTATATTTATTATATTATTATATTATTATATTATTATATTATTATATTATTATATTATTATATTATTATAATATTATAATATTATATATTATATTATTATTATATTATTATATATTATTATTATATTATTATTATATTATTATTATATTATTATTATATTATTATATTATTATTATTATAATTGCAAGTTAATAAGGAAAGGATCTTAGATTTCTGAAATGGTGATTTTACCAAATTACGAGACATGCTTAGTATAACTGACTGGGATAAAGAGTTTAAAGACTAAAACTCTTTTATCATGTGGGAACATTTAAGCAAATTTTAATGAATACTCATTCCGTAACTTTTAAAGATAAAAAATGGTCCATGAACCCACAAGAGAAAACCTGTTTGGTGGAATAGAGAGATAAGAGATAATTAATGAAAAGCGTAGAGATGTTTTAAAATATTCAAGGGTAGTAATAGGGAAGATGATTTAGAAAATTATAGGAAAAATAGAAAGGAACTTAACCAGTCATTAAGAAAGGCAAGAGAGGCGAAATTAATTTAGCAAGGGAATGATAATAAGAACCTGAGAGAGAAGTTTTTGAAAGCTTGTATAAATTTAAAAGTAAAGAATAGGACAGTGGTCCAATTAAGAATTGATGAAAGGAGAATTTAGTGAGTTCAGATAAGGAGTTGGGGTCAGCATTTTCCAATGCTTATTTTGCTTCAGTGTTTACAGAGGAAAGATTAGATAATAGTTTGGAGACTAATAGTTCTTGTATGCATGTAACAAATAGACTTACAGAATTTGAATTTGACGTAAAAGATATTAAACGTTTATTAGACCATATTGATCCAGGTAAAGCTGCAGGGCCTGATGGTATATATGGTAGAATTCTGAAGGAGGGTAGTATCAGCAGCATTGCAAAGGCACTGTATTTGATTTTTAAGCGATCTATAACATTTGTTGAGGTACCAGATGACTGGAAAGCAGCATATGTTGTGCCTATTTATAAGAAAGGTAGTAAGGAAGATTTGGGAAATTATAGGCCAGTTAGCTTAACATCTCTGGTTGTAAGGTTCTGGAAAAGTTACTGAAAGATCATATAGAGAAATATTTAGAAGATAACAAGGTATTGTATGACTCTCAGCATGGTTTCAGAAAGGGTAGGTCATGTCAGACAACCTTTAGAATTTATGGAATACATTACTGACAGCATTGACCGAGGAGATCCAGTTGATATTGTATATTTAGATTTTAGTAAAGCTTTTGATAAGGTTCCCCACATAATGCTGATGAAGAAGTTATTGCAATGTGGTATAGGTGGAGTAGTACATGGTTGGATTAAAGAGTGGTTGCGAAATAGAAAACAGTGTGTACAACTAAATGGCAATAAGTCATCATGGGAAATAGTGAAGAGTGGTGTCCCACAGGGTTCAGTGCTGGGGCCACTATTGTTTCCTCATATATATATAAATGATTTAGACCAGGGACTTAAATGCAAGATTTCTAAGTTTGCAGATGATACTAAAGTGGCCACCTCAGTTAGGAATAGTGAAGGATGCATAAAGATTCAAAATGATATTGATAAACTTCTTGGGTGGGCAGATAAGTGGCAAATGAATTTTAATAGTAAAAAGTGTAAGGTTCTTCACCTAGGTTACTCAAATAAAAGTTTAACTACGATATGAATGGGGATTGGCTTGAGTCTGTGGACCAAGAAAAAGATTTAGGTGTGATTATAAGCAGTAATTTGAAAGTAGCTAATCAGTGTTTGGAAGCTAGAAATAAAGCTAATAAGATGCTGGGCATAATAAATCGCAATGTTGTTTACAAGAGCAAGGAAGTAATAAGTAAATTGTATAATAGCTATGTTAGGCCAGTAATAGAGTATTGTGCACAAGTTTGGGCCCCTTATTTAAAGAAAGACTTAGATATGCTAGAGAGAGTGCAACGTAGAGCAACAAGGATGATTTCTGGGTTTGAGGGTAAGAGCTATGAGGAGAGGCTGAAGGAGTTAGGAATGTTTTCTGTAGAAAGGCGATTTCTCAGAGGGGACATGATACAAGTCTACAAAATATTTACATCTATTGATAATACAAGAGACCAATAAATTTTTCATAGTAGAACATGGACAGGTGACCAGGGGGCATAATAAGACAATTAAGAAGAAGAAGCCAT
>JABUQX010143641.1:0-10000 GCA_015478945.1 Trachelipus rathkii | reverse complement strand
ATATTTTAGTATAACATAACACAAAACCTTTATTCTTTTTATGTTTATAACGTAAAAAAATTCCATTTTTACATACCCTAAATCAGTAAATCAAACTACCCACCCTGCCCCTTCCCACTCCATCCGTGATCTATTGATCTATTGATTCGTCATATTTTTTATAACATAACAAAACTTTTATTTATTTTTATTTTTAGTTTAAAAATATATTTTTTACTAAAATTTTTATTCTTTTTATGTTTATAAGTTAAAAAATTTGAATTTTTACATACCCTAAAGTAGTAAATTAGTAAATCAAGCCCCCACCCCATCTATGGATCTATTGATTCAAATCATATTTGTATAACATAACACAAAACTTTCATTTATTTTTATTTTATTTTGTTTAAACAAAAGCTTTCACGAAGACGCTCACTAAGCAATATAATCTGAAGCTTTACTATACATAACGGAACAATTTTCAACGATGAGTCTTAACTATTTGGAGATTACTCCAGAGATGCATGAAGACCCATCTCGGGGTATCCCGAAGGAGGGGGTGTAAGCGGTAAGGGCACAATCCGAAGGGTTGTGCCCTTATGTATCCACTTACAAATACAATACAAACATAAAACGAATGGCGCGTAAGGCCTAAAAGTGAAAGTACAAATGTAAACAGGTTTTACATCTCCCTGTTAGCTTTTGTATCAACATGAATTTGTTGTACCTTTCTCTGATATATAAAATATTCCATATTTCTTAGGCTTGTGTTTGTACCCGTAATTTTATATTATATTTTCTCCTGAGACTTATTTTAGCGTCATAATCGTTGTGGAATTGAAAGCTTTAGGGGGTTGTGTTCTGTTTAAAAAGTGTTCTATTTTTACTAAGTGTGCATCATGTTACGTCTTAACAGAAATACCTCTATACAAGACATTATACAGTGGAAATCAAGATGCCAGGGTGTGGGGTTTCAATCTTATATAAAAGAAACCCAATGGATCTGATTTTTTCACGTGTATTAATCAATCTGTATAATCTAGTAACAAACGTATTTTTATGAGTACGGACGAACTACTATGTATATGTCACCATGCTGCAGATTGGGTCAAGGAGAACTCTAAGTCTAAGTTTTAGACTCACCGAAAACGATTATTAGCAGAAGAGGATATCACAAAGGCAGAAAATTTACTCTCTCTTTTTTTAAGTATATAATTTCACACCGATTGCAAGCTCCAGTATGGAAGATGTGTAATGAAACAGGCGTATTTGAATCTACGGCCCGTAGAATCTATATTTCTGGATTATCACAGATAAAATATCTGTCAGAGGTTCGTAGGAAGATAATAATGCAAAAGAAGAAATCGGAAATGCTGTATAATTATGTAACTGTTACACATTACATGTTATACCCAGAATATTACGCATTTAAGAAAATGCTGGTCGATGATTCTTAGACTATCATTGAAGGCTTTTTAAATTCTATAGATGTACAAAAATTCATCTATCTACCTAGAAAACAATGGAAGGAAAGTATTTATCAAGCTGATCTATCTAGTAAACAAATTTTAGTGTCTGAACGTGAACTTTTTACAAATGTAATCTGTGATTGTATCGAGGAAGTGAAAAAATATCTTAGGTATAACTATGAAAATGACTGGTTTTTGTGTAAAGACTTAGCGCTTTTAAATCTTAAGTCCTCGTAAAAAACGATTTGTATGTGATGAATATATATATATATATATATATATATATATATATATATATATATTATATTATATATATATAAAAAAATATATATATATGATATAGTAATATATATATATATATATATATATATATATATATATATATATATATATATATATATATATATATATATATATATCCTGTCGCAATTATTATTATTATTATTATTATTATTATTATTATTATTATTATATATTATGACCTTTGTTTTGTCTAGCTCGTTTCATTAATCAATTTGTCTGTGTTGTGGTCTCCTTTATGCACATATATTAAAATAGTAAAACTTGTTTATTGTTATTGTTGTTGTTGTCTGGCGAGGGTCAATGATAATTAAAATCAATAAATTAAACTTGATTGATAAACAAAATTCAATTAAAAAGAAAAAGTATAATGTAATTCGATATTAATGACATTGATGACGTCATTAATTAGGTAGATGGCATTCGTAACATTATCTACACAAGAACAATTGACACTTATAATGTCATTTATACAATAGCCAATAACATTCGTGATGTCATTTATATTTAATTGTAAACCGAATGGAGACCGTTACATTGTTTGTATTCCAGCCGGAGGTACATAATAAATCCTTATTCATTTCTTTTGAAGAATTCATCAAGATTATTGGATCGGTGAGCATGCGTAAGGGATAAGTGTGCGTCATCTGATGTATCGGCTCGTACTTAAATATCTAGCTGTGAAGACAGTGTGAGGCTCTAATAGAATAGATGCTGTTTTCTCGTCGTGTGCCAATATTAGCCCTTTGATGTACGCAACCATTAGCCCATCGATAATGTCTCCTTCAGGCGTACATGTATATTGTTCACATTGAACATCTGAAAATATTTCATCTTTGATTAAATGAAAAGCTAACACCACCACACATCTTGACGACGTTGACATATTTGAGGACTCAATACATATAGCTCATGGAGTAATCTAAGATATTTACATAGAAACATGTGGTTTACCATATAATAGGATAAGGGAGTATGTTAATAACTAGCAACATGGCTAAGTTTACTTCTCTCAAGAGAATGAGTGCTGCTGAACCAAAATATGCACAAAAATGGTTAGTGCTGAAGAATGCATTTCTACTTACGTCTTTTTCAAGGGTGTTGAATCTCTGGAGAGATATACAGATTTTCGTCAATTTATGTTGAATCCTATGTCCCTCTGTATTAGATGAATTATATTTAAATAAACATATTTTATTATAAAACGCTCTTTTCAGTGAAAATTATATGTTATAAAATGAACACTTGTTTTACTTCCCCTATGTTCGCTTTATTGTTTAAGATGTTAATGATAGCCGCTTATTCAAGTGCTGGCTTTGTGTGTTAGGTATGTTATGTTCATAGTTTACGCTTACAGAGGATAAAACTTTACTATGTTTGCATTTATCCGTTAGGTATTATGATAGTTAGGTAAGGTTATGGTAAATTTTTGTTAAATATTACTATGTTAATGTAAAAAGCTTTGTTGCTATGAATAATTTTTGTTAAATATTACCATGCTAATGTAAAATTAACATTGATATGTTAGAGATATGCTTGACAAAGTGTGAATAGGTTACGTTTTTGTATGCTATCTAACAAATACTACTGTTGTTAAGTATGGAACTCTGTTATTGTTAGCAGTTTAGTTATGCTTAAGGTCTGTTAGCTTTATTAATGTGAAAACCTTTGTTACGTTAGCATATATTCGTTGATCAGTTGTATAAGAACTTGTTTTTTGCTATGTTTATCCAAAATGCTACTCGAAATGTAGCATGAAACAATAGGTCAATAGATCATAGGATGGTGGAGGAGGGGCGGATGGGAGGGGGGGTTGATTTACTGATTTACTTATTTACTGCTGTAGATGGTGTAAAAAAAGTAATTTTTTAAGGTATAAAAATAAAAAGAATAAAATTTTTAGTAGAAACAAAATGTTTAAACAAAATAAAATAAAAATAAATAAAAGTTTTATGTTATGTTATACAAAATATGACTTGAATCAATAGATCAATAGATCATGGGTGGGGTGGTGAGGGTGGGTTGGGGGGTTTGATTTACTGATTTACTGCTTTATGGTATGTAAAAACACAATTTTTGTTATAAACATAAAAAGAATAAAAATTTTAGTAAAAAAATATTTCTTTAAACAAAATAAAATAAAAATGAATAAAAGTTTTGTTTGTTATAAAAAATATTTGAATCAATAGATCAATAGATCACGGATGGGGTGGGGAGGGGCAGGGTGGGTGGTTTGATTTACTGATTTACTGCTTTGGGGTATGTAAATATATTTAAGTTATAAACATAAAAAGAATAAAAATTTTGTGTTATGTTATACAAATTAATCTGAATCAATAGATCAAAAGGTCAAAAGATCAATAGATCACGGAT
Source organism: Trachelipus rathkii (assembly GCA_015478945.1). Lineage (NCBI taxonomy): Eukaryota > Metazoa > Arthropoda > Malacostraca > Isopoda > Trachelipodidae > Trachelipus > Trachelipus rathkii. The sequence continues at coordinate 5,879 of JABUQX010143641.1, read as the reverse complement.
GGGGTGGGGAAGGTAGGGTGGGTGGTTTGTTTTACTGATTTACTTACTGCTTTAGGGTGTGTAAAAATGCAAATTTTTAGCAGGCAATCAAAAGCATAAAAATTGTAGAAACAAAATTTTTAAACAAATAAACAAAAAATAAATAAAAATTTGAAAAATAATAAATAAAATTTTAAAAATAATTAATATTTGAAAAATAAGATCTTGAATAAACTCAAGCATCATGCTCTTCATCTAGTCCTATTTATCCTTCTTTTTCTCTGTGCTCCAAATTTCATCATTCTATCATTCTATGGGGCTCAGCCCCAACACCATGTGAGAAGTGACACGTAACTTCGTGTGACGAAGCTACCTTATAAGAAAGGTGTATGCCGAGTTTCATCCTTCCTACGTCAATACCCAAAGTATTGGGGCTCAGCCCCAACACCATATGGACATAGCGTCACTTTACTCGTGCTGCATCTAGGATACGTTATATGAAGGGTGTATACCAAGTTTCATCTGTTTTACGGGTCATTCCCACTTGGAGGCCCCAGCACCTTAGGGAGTTTTACGACTATTTAACTTCGGCTGCAGCGATGATACCTTATATGAAGGGTGTATACCAAGTTTCGTCCTTCTACGTCAATATTCAATGTTTTGGGGTACGTGGACCACGTAACTCCTCTACGGGTTACCTTATATGAAGGGTGTGATTATCAAGTTTCAGCCTTCTAAGCATTAATATACAATTGCTTTTGGGGGCCAGCACCCTACTTGGGCAAGAGGAGCTGCACCTCGTCTGCGTGGACGAGTTACCTCATCCCTAAACGGGTGCCAAGTTTGAGAGATGCCATTTAGCAAACTCTATCCGATGCATGGTTAGGAGCGGTGCGCGGTGCGGTGCGGTGCGGGACCGCTGCGGGGCGGTGTCAACGCTTTGAACAACAATTATGCATACATAAATAACAAATAATAAAAACAAAATAACCCTTAGGTAATGATACCTAAATATTTCTTGATCCACCCCTTATTTTTGAGTGTCTGTACATGCCGCGTAAAAACAGAACCCTCACGGGGCCTGATTTCCACTGCAAAACTGATACTCTTGCGGGTATCGATTTTTCGACGCAGCGCTCAAGGTGAAATTTGCTTTAACTTTTCAAGTGCCTGAACCCTGCGCTAATACTACCGTCTTAAGATTTTATCTCCGCTTTTTCGGAGAAGCACGAGCAGTCACCTTTTATATTTGATTGAAAATAGCATTATTCACTTCGAAGATTCAATACACACTTTGCTTAAATTTTCTACACAACTTTTTTATAGCGGGGCTTTTTGTAATATATTCTTCATATGACCAGTTTTCGCCCCCCAAAAAAAAAGAATTTTATCGTAACTTTATGAATTTGTAGAAGATCGATTCGTTTTTATAATGTGATTACCGTGCGCATCGAGCAGCAAGAGTATACTAGTCTTCTCTGATATGCATGGGCATAAGTTGTTGTTAGGCAGCAGCAAGTTAGCAGCAGCAGCAGCAGCAGCAGCAGCAGGAATTTGTCCAAAGGTTATAGTATAGCATATATGCGGGAGAGGGCAGTAGCGGTGGCGGTAGTAGCGAGTACAGTATATATAGCATATAAGGTTGTTGCTATATATATGCGGCTTATATATATATATAAAGTTGATGTATTGAAACCAGGTTCCGGCCAAACTGATTTACGGCCTGGCCGGAACTCGATTTTTTAAAAAGTTACGTGTCCTGGCTCGGTATTTACCGGAACTTCTCCACTTTTCAAATGTGTATTTTTAAAAACGAAAATTGAGATTTTTTAATAAATTAATTCAAACTCAACTAAATAAGTTTGCTTTCACTTAATTATAGTAATTATTAGACTAATAGTACACAATTTATTAAAGTTAACACAAGAAAGGTTTATCACAATTCACAATATGTGTATTTCTTTTCCTTAAATTAAAATAAAAGTTTTATAGTTTTTTTAAACATGAAGCGTGTAAGCTGGAGATTTTTGAAATAGAGAGAGAGAGAGAGAGAGAGAGGAGAGAGAGAGAGAGAGAGAGAGAGAGAGAGTAGAGAGAGAGAGAGAGAGAGATACATGGGTTTTATACACGTTCTCTGAGATATGTTATTAAAGCTTTTTCGTTTGCATTTGTGCTTACGAAACTTAAAAAGTGCTCGGATTTGCGTGTTCGTTTTTGTCGTAAGCTTAGGGAGCAAAATCGTGAATAATTCTCACCAAACGTAAGGAATTTCAATTCTGTAAGGTTGCTATTTCACGTGCTTGCTTTCTCAATGCTTATGAAAAAAAGTAAACAAACAAGATGGCGGTGTTGTAGGCCCTGTTTGAATTGATGAATGCTTAATTTAAATTAAAAATTAGTTTTAAATTCAATTTCTTAAAATTTAATAACTCCATCAAAATAGTTGATCAGTTATTTGTAATATTTTTTTATTTTTTTTTTTATTTCCTCTGCTTATTCCAAAACCACGGTGTTCAACAATAACAGCTGATTCTTTTGCCCGTTTGTGCAAATAAAGTGACTTTTTATGAGACATCGCAAGTCTGTTTATGATACCTATTCTAAAACTGGGTAAGCATTTCTATCGAGCGTAAGCACTCAAATGAAAAAAACGATAACGGTCCAACTCGATCGACAATATCGCTCGTTACAAACTCGAGCAGAAATCTATCGTTTTTTGCTCGAACGATATCATCATTTCCTCGATTTAAACCTCGAAGACCGCAGAACTTTTTATATAGTATAATTCCCCATTTTACTTAATAAATTTACTGATCCCCTTATCCAAATTTTGGCTTATACTAAGCTAAGAGCTCATAATATAGATATGACAACATCCATATTTCCAGAGACTTTCACTTTGTTAATCAAACGCCGTGCTAATGCGGAAGTGGTAAGCTGAATCGATAAGTTCCGGTCTGCTCGAACTTCCGGCCGGAACCCTACCTGTCCCGAATTATCCTAATATATATTAAGGTTGCTATATATATATATATATATATATATAAGGCAGTTAAATATATATATTATGCTATATATATATATGGGTTATAAGTATATATATATATATATATATATATATATGTTGCTATATATATATTACATAAGGTATGTCGACGATTGGCATAACATCCAAAAGGGTAAGGGTTCAAACCTACTCTTTTGAATATATCATATATATATATATATATATATATATAGAGATATATATATATATATGTTAAGCAGTTAAGATATATAAGAAGAAGATATATATAAGTAATGTTACATATATAGTATATATAAAATATGGTTAAGGTTATATATATATATATGACAAAAGCAAGTTTTCAGTTATAATCACCCTAGTGTTGCTTTATTAATATTGTACATAAATTCAAGATTTAATGCATTTATGTTAGTTCTTGAGTATATAATAGTTCTAATTCCGTTATGGAGATATCCTCCCTCAAATTCTAATAACTTAAAATAAATTTTCAGAAATGTTTAATTTTCTCTGCAGGTTTTCTCTCACTAAATGTAATTATTATCTGTTAATATCACTTTATAGTTCTAATATCCTTGCAAAATTTGCGAGTTTCTCTAATTATTCCATTTCAAACCTGATTTCGTTTTTGTCGCACGTTTTCTTCATTGAGAAGCAAACAGAAAGAAAATTATCAGCATAACTTTGCGGTCATGTATCATATGGTTGGTTTCTGACATACAGGAATGTAAATACGAATGTCTTATATCCAATAATGAAAGTATAAAAAGTGTGCGGAAGCTCCTCACAACAGTCGCATTGCATATTTTTTAGCGATTTAATTAACTTATATGATGTGCTCAACATTCTAAATTTCATTTTATATGAAACATTGTTAAAAAATTTTAATAGACTTTGCCTCGTATCTCATAAAATGATGTTCTCATATAACCTTATAAATTAATGTATTTCAAAGAATAATGCCAAAATAAACACTCCCGTATGCATTATTGTTATCCTTCCACACAATCTCATCGTTTCTCCTCCGTCCAGTTCTCTGATTCCAGAATTAAATGATGTGATCTTCTATATTATCCTCTATTTCTCCACTTTCTTTGATTTGCAAACTTTTTAAACGTGGTGCAAAAGAGCATGCAGATCTTTGATTTGAATATAATTAAATGTTTTAATTAACTTTAGTGACTTTAATGTTAACCTATGTCGGTTTTCCACCAGAGGTGATTATTTAAAAAAAAAAATAATTTTTGTTCCCTTTTTCGCCATGTTAATTGTTAATAATTAATATTCTCAGTAAAATGCCCCATTTCTCTGTCCTTTCTTAACTAATTCTATCCAGTATATTTTCGCATTTTTCTCCTCCTACTTCTTCTTCTCACCAAAAGGATTTTTGTCTCTCCACGAGATTATATCTTGATTAGTGAGGCAGATTCTGTATAATCTTTGAAAGTTGGGAAGACATATCATTTAAATGTTGTTGTTTTTTCATTGGAGAAAAGGCGTTACTTCAACTGTTCACAAACTAATAAAGAAATGTTATTAAAAATGAGTTGACGATCTCATCAAACAAGGTCATGTATTTGAGCTGTTAACGTTTCGCAACATCGTCGTGCTAGCGTTGATTTTGCGCTTTGCTCTATTTAGAATGTAATTTGGTTTTGCTATTTTGTTTTTGCCCCTTTTATATATCTCTTCCGGTGGGCAAAAACCAAAAACCTGCCACCTTCCACCGGAGTAGAGAAATACAGGAATTCAAGGTCAAATGCTTCGATACACGTTTGTAAGCGTGCAAGTCAAAGGAAGTTAGAGTTAGAAATGTAAATCGGGCAATTTCCTGAAAATCTAACTTCAAGTGTTGAGTGAATTTTTCCACGTTATGGTTGTGTTGTTATAATTTTACTTTAAACCCATAAAAAAGAGCTCAAAAGGCAGCAAAGAAATACTGCCGCTGTAGCAGGTGCTGCTTCTGCTTTCTGAAAGCATCACTCCAGCAAATTTATTTTCCTGAGAAACAAAAAAATGTTTATGTAGTAATATTTATTCATCAAACAATTCAAATTTAATAAACATACAGGAGCAATTTTGATATTGTAAAATATTAAATATTTAATTTATATTATTTGTCAATATCATTGATAAACCATGATATTAAATTAAAAAAAAAGAAATCATGCCGTTTATCTGCCTCCACCTCTATTTACATATCGATTGCATAGATTCGAACACATGTCATAAAAGTGAAATAAAATTGGGAAGAGTTAAATTTAAACTATAGTAATAAAACAACTTCACACCTTTAAAAATGTTAAAAAGAAAAGTTTAAATCTATGTAAACTAACGTAGCTCAACATAACCTTACTTATCGTATCATAACCTCACTTAACATAATTTATTTTTATATTTATAATTTATTTCCCTTTGAAATGTTTAAAAAAAATTGACTTAAGCTTACTGGAAGCAGATAACCGACAGGAGCCAAATAAAGTTTAGCTTTTAAGGACTATAAAGATTAAACATACATTAACAACAACCGTCAAACATAAACATATATATATAAAAAAACAAATATAAATATATATATATATATATAATATATATATATATATATATATATATATATATATATATATATATATATATATATATATATATATATAAATATATATATATATATAAGAGCATATAGTTAGCATATATAGGCAGTAGTATATATACAGTTGTTGGTTATATATATATATATATATATATATATATATATATATATATAGTATATTAAGGTTATATATATAAATAATAATACACACACACACACACACACACAATAATAATACATTAATAATAATAATACTAATACACACACACAATAATAACATTAATT
>JABUQX010143640.1:27500-32500 GCA_015478945.1 Trachelipus rathkii | reverse complement strand
AGCGGCAATAAAGTCCTGAATGGTTCAGGTGAAGAGCCGAGTCTCCTGAATGAAAAAGAGAAGGTGGAAAATGACGAAATGTCACACCTACCTGTAACGTATGGGACGGTGAATGGCTATCAAGTCAAAACCCTCCGAGATACCGGTTGTAACGTAGTAGTTGTGCGAGAAAAATTCGTACCGAAGAGGTGTTATGTTGGAGATAACATGAAAATAAGGTTGTTGGACGGTACGGTGATTGAAGCTCCTCTCGCAAGTATTGATGTGGATACCCCTTATTACGTGGGTAAGACAACCGCAGCAGTGCTGCCGGAAGTCGTATATGATTTAGTCATTGGGAATGTCAAAGGCGCATTGCCCCTAAGTCAGCCTAACCTCGCATGGGAGTCGACCGCGTGTCGAGGGCCTCGTAAAGTAGAGGTCGAGCATAACCGTAGAAGTTTGCTGGTCCCCATCGCTGAGAACGCTGAGGAAGATTCACAAGAAGAATCTGATCAAATAAATCATAATTTTGGAATGGCGAGTTTGGAGGTGGAAGAATTGTACAGAGGGAAACCGTCAGTGCCACAATCCTTGGACGTCAATAATAAAGATGTCGAGGCAACCGCGGAGCCGTCACTGAATGTGATGAGAGGGTCCCAGCGTTCGTTTAAAGATGAAAGCGTTACAGGAAAAGAAGATAACGTCCCTACACAACCACTAAGAGATGTTGAAGAAGACACAGGTATAACAGATGTCCAGGTGACATCAGTTGAAGAAAGTACACAGTGGTCTGATGAAACAGATCGTACTTACGGAGATGGTGAGATATTGAGAGGTGATGCAGTCGTTCACATACAAAGTTCTGAAGAAAAGAATGTTGTAGCTGTGGGTGAAGGGGAAATAACCCATGGTGATGAAGTACAAGAACTTATTAGCGATCGGGAGACTTTTAAAAGTAAGCAGAAAGACGATGTCACTCTACAGAGGATATGGAGGTCAGTGGAAAGAGGTGAAAACAAGTATATAGTAAAGAATGGTGTACTATTCAAAAGAGTCATGGAAAACCAACAGGAGAGGTTTACTTTGGTTGTACCGAAAGAATATAGAAGCAGAGTTATGAAGGTGGCACACGACGAAGTCTTCGGTGGTCATCAGGGGGTAAAGAAGACAATGGGTAAAATTACCCAACAGTTCTTCTGGCCAAACATATATTTGGATGTAACTAAACATTGTTACTCGTGTGATATATGCCAGAGAACGTGCCCGAAAGGCTCAGTGAAGAAGATACCTCTGTGTCCAATGCCCATCATTGAGGAGCCGTTTCAAAGAGTGATAATCGACCTGATCGGACCAATCTCACCACCACTATCCTGAAGCTGTACCTCTGAAGAGCATAACTGCTCAGAAGGTAACAGAAAGCTTGGTATCGATTTTCATGAGGTTGGGAGTACCAAAGGAAATACTCAGCGACAATGGTAGACAGTTTACATCTGATCTAATGAGGGATGTAACAAAGATGCTTAATATTAAGCAGAAGTTTTCCAGCATATACCATCCAATGAGTCAAGGCCTCACAGAAAAGTTCAACGGTACCCTGAAAAGAATGCTCAGAAGGATGTGCAGTGAGCAAGTGAGGAAGTGGCATAAATTCATAGAACCACTATTATTTGCATATAGGGAGGCTCCACAGGATTCCACAGGATTTTCCCCATTCGAGCTCCTGTACGGAAGAACTGTGCGAGGTCCGATGCAAATTTTGCATGAAATTTGGGCAGGAGATATCAATCCTGAGGAGGCAAGGTCAACGTACAGGTATGTTTTTGACTTGCAAGAAAGGCTAAACGAAACTCTAAAGTTGGCTAGAGAAAACTTAGCTAAGGCCCAAATTTCACAGAAAAGATATTACGACAAGGGCGCGAAGACCAGAAAACTGAAAGTAGGAGACTTAGCTCTCGTTCTCCTACCGACTTCGAGCAATAAGATGCTGATGAGATGGGGCGGGCCATACACAGTGGTGGAGTTGTATGGTAAAGATAATTACAAGATCCAAGTTGGTGATGTGATTAAGACTTATCACATCAATCTGTTAAAGAAGTATATTGTGAGAGAGGAGGATGAAGAAGAAGAAGAAGAGATGGGTCAACATCAGGTGAATATAGGCGCTTCTGCAGTGATCCTAGATACTGAAAACGAAGAGAACATCACGTTAGTGGAAATGGATCCCACGATGGTACAAAAGGAGAGGCTGTCCGATACTAAGATCAGTGAGGACATAACAGATGCTATGAGGAGAGAACTAATGGAGATCTTAGAGAAGCATGAAGCAATTTTTACAGACGTGCCTGGCACCGCAAAGAATTACTATCATGCAATAGACCTTATTGATGATACCCCCATCAGGCTGAAGCCGTATAAGTTACCATTTACGACAAGGACGGAATTGAAGAAGGAAACAGATAAGATGATAAGAATGGGCATCATTGTTCCCTCTACGTCGCCTTATTCAGCGCCAGTTGTCGTTGTCCAGAAAAAGGACGGAAGTAAAAGAGTATGTTCAGATTACAGGGCCTTAAATAGGATTACGGTCTTCGATCCTGAGCCCATGACTACGACTCAGACTTTATTCACCAAGTTTGCCAAGGACAAGTTTTATACAAAACTTGACTTAGCCAAAGGCTATTGGCAGATAAAAATAAAGCCTGAGGATTGCTACAAAACCGGTTTTTCAACCGAAGACGGACATTTCCATTACCTCAAGCTGCCATTCGGTATGGTGAATGCCGGAGCAACGCTTGTAAGGTCAATGCGCAGGATTCTGGATGGAATCAATGATGTCGACTTTTATATTGACGATATCATCGTCCATTCTCAGACCTGGCGCGAGCATACGATCACGATTGAGACTGTACTTCAAAGACTTCAAGAGGAGGGATTTACCATCAGGCCGACGAAGTGCGAGTTCGCCTCGGCGAGTGTTGAGTTTTTGGGTTATATTGGCAATGGCACTAAAGGATTACATGAAGACAATGTAATCAAAATTAAGAAGACAGAGCCACCTAAGAATAAAAAGCAAGTAAGGTCTTTCTTAGGGCTCACTGGTTACTACCAGGATTTTGTAAAGAATTATGCACAGATTGCAGCGCCATTGACCGACTTAACAAAGAAGGGTGAGCCAACGAAGATTAGGTGGGAATCCATACATCAACAGGCGTTTGAGAAGTTGAAAGAAGCTTTGAGCTCGAAGCCCATCTTGAAGATGCCAGAGTTGGAGAAAACATTCACGCTGCAAGTGGATGCGTCCGGTACTTCACTGGGATACGTCCTCCTACAAGAAGACGGAGGAATTCTCCATCCGATCGCATATGGGAGTAAGAAGTTGTCTGTAACACAGCAGAGGTATTCAACTTTAGAGAAGGAGGCACTAGCGATCGTTATGGGCATTAGAAAATTCGAGCCATACCTCTACGGGAAGGAATTTATCCTTCAGTCCGACCATAGACCGCTGACGGCTATGAACAAGAAGAGGTATGAAAATAATAGGATAATGAGATGGTCTTTATACTTGCAAAGGTTCAGATTTATCCTAAATCATATAAGTGGGAGAGATAACGTCATAGCTGACTATCTAAGTAGGTCGTATGCCGAAGATACATTGGGTTCATCATCAGAAGTCTCTACTGAAGAAGGAGCACTATGTAAATGAAACCAATGTTTTAACATCATGTACATATATTAATTCTTACTAAATTAATTGATAAATAAAGATGTAATGCAGTGGTACATGAAATATATAACATTACTTTCATTTATGTATTTTAAGGTAAAGGCCAAGTATTGCCATTGCAATATTATTTTTCTGTTATATATATTTGATGTATGCTGCAAAGGCCCAGTTGAAAATATTGTAAATATGTTTGTATTTTAAGTACAAATAACAACCAATGAAAACTCATCTTTTGAAACTCATTTTTGAAATCTGGATTATCATTGGTCGTTATTGACAAAGCTTTATTAATATTATTATTATTATTATTATTATTATTATTATTATTATTATTATTATTATTATTATTATTATTATTATTATTATTATTATTATTATTATTATTATTATTATTATTATTATTATTATTATTATTAATATTTTTAAAGCATTTGAAAAGGATACTACGTCTTACTATATATATATATATATTTATATATAAATATTTATTGAATAAATGTATTTTGTAAATTGTGGCAGCGCAATATCTTCAATTTTTGTTAGCTTTTTATATTTTGTTTTCAACGAAAGATTGTTATTTCTTGAGAAGGAGTACGATTTTACAAGAAATACCAATCTTGCATTCTTTCTAAATGTCTGGTATATATTTGTCTTGATAAATTAATTGATAAATATATACATCATTTTATTTATTGTTTTAAGGATTATGATTGGTTAAGAAGGCGTAATCTAAATTACTGTAAGCCATATAAATAGTAAAAATGTGAATATTTTGGATCTTTTTCGCTTTCATTGTTGCTGTTCCATGTTGTATATAGTTGGTAGCTCTTGACGCCTCGTATATCCGATCAATTTATTATTTGTTAGTGTGTATAATTTTTGTATCCAAGAAGTGTTTGTTTTTATATTTTTATTACAAAGTAAATGTAATATGTGTTATAAATTTAATATGGTGATAATTTCGATGTGAAAAATATTGCTATTTATTTTATCGCAAAGATAAAGGTATTTAAAGGTGTGTTTTAAAGTAATTTGTGTTTATAGTGTAATTATTATATGCATTGTTATTTCAAAGCGTCGTCTGCATATATGATTTTGCAAAGTGCATTGTGTCCAAATTGTTGCTAGATATAACTGGCAGGTAAGCTTATGTATCGTTGAAATTTATTTCTTGAAGTGTTGCAAATATTATATTGTGTCAATAAATATAAAACGTTTATCAGTTTAATATTTATTTTTTTAACATATGGTTAATTGTCAAAGTCACAGTTTTTGTTTATTAAAAAGATTTGTT
>JABUQX010143640.1:0-25000 GCA_015478945.1 Trachelipus rathkii | reverse complement strand
AGTAAGAAGTTATTATGATATGATATATATATATAGAGTATATAGTATATATATATATAAGTTACTAGAAATATTTGGTCATCATGGAGGTCTGCTTCATCTATGTCATCTATGATGAGTATATATATTAAAGAAGAATATATATATATATATTATATATATATTTATATATATATAAGTTATTATTATAAATTAATATTATTATTATATATTATATATATATATATATAAAGAGTTATATATATATATATATATATATATGTTATGTTATAAATATATAAAAAGTTATAAATAATAAGTAGATAAAGGTTTGAGTATATATAAATATATATATATATATAAAAGATATATATAAAAAGTATATATAATGATACATATATATATATAAAGATATAAAAGATATATATAGTATATATATATATATGTTAAATACACTATTACTTCTCTTCAGTGCTCAAAGTACTGTATTTATTTTGCTTTTATTCTTATAGGGTAACTTTAATTAAAATAAGTTGAAAATATAAGAAATGAATCCAACCCTTATATTCGAATTATTTGATTGGATGAGCGAAAATAAAAGAATCCTTTTCCCGAGTTTCAATTTATCATTTAAATATACGAGGTATTCTTTGTTAATAATTATGATTTTATTTTATTTAAAGAAATGATATTCTGGAGTCAATTTATTTTAATTAGGTATTTTATTGATTTTATATTAGTTATCCCACCTTTACGAATTTGACTAATAATACTTTATTTATATATTGTTATTGAATAAAAATTTTCTTTTTTTATTTAAATTACTTAATTAGTGATTTACTTTAGTTTTTTAGTACGAAAATATTTAATTCATTTTTTATTTTTTTTTTTTTATACATTTTTTGTTTGTCGTTTTCTTTGATCGAGCGAAATATTTTGAAAAAAAAAATTGCAACTTTTTTTCACTTCATACTTTTTAATTTTATTTTATTATCGTTTTTTATAACATTCTTTTTGTTTATAATTTTAATTTACATTTTTTCCGTTCAAATTTTTTTATTTTATTTTTTTCAATTTATTTAAAAAAAAAAAAGGAATTTTATGTCTTCCAAAATATTTAATTAAAGTAAGTTTTTACAAAAGCAGAAATTTATCATACTAGAGTGGATGGACTATTAAAGTTGTATTTTCATTGTTGACTTATTTTTGTTTATCAAAGATGTATTTTTTTTTTCATTAAAGGTGCGTTTTCATTAAGATACACATTTTTCTATTGTTTTTAATTTCACATGGAGATAACTTTTTTTTTGTTCTTGGTAACTCAGGGGTGAAATATCTGACTTAGAATTCAAAAATATACAAAAATTAAATTCTAGATAAATTTTCTCCTGTATCTGTTTTTTATTTTTATTCTCTTTATTTTTATTTTTATTATTTTTGTTAGGAATAAAATAGATATAGAGTTTCAATAACTTTTTTTGTCGTTAAATATAAAGAGAAACTAAATAGTGAAGAGAAACAAGATACTCTCAATACATTTTTTATATACACATGTGTATATACAGTTACACCACAACTGCCCACGGGCAGAGACCTATTCAAAGGTTTTAAATGCAAACAATCGTATTTAATATTTGTTCAGTGGTGTAACGGATATTCACCTCAATAACCGCAATGTTAGACTCTGACATTTGTATTTTTTCCATCAGTGAACGTCAAAACCTTGTATCCTCGACATCATTTATTAGTGCCTGAAAAGCTTTTGAGACTGACTAAATTCTTTAGGCTTGGATAATTTTTTTTTTTTTTTGACGCTTAACATCGCTTCTACTTACGGGCGGAACCCTATTCAAGGAGGTGTACTCATTTTTACATCCGAGTAAGACATGAAGCCAAGTCCAAGGAAAGAAGAGAACATGTCACATTCTCTCACATGACCAATTACGAACCTGGATATTTTGCTTTGTTGGGCGAGTGCTCTTCCACTGAGTTACCGGGAGCTGAAGACGTGAAGAGTCAAGCATGATGGGTGTTTCCAACCCGATACAGACTTTTAGCAAATCTTGTGGTGGTCACAAGTTCATTAACGAATAAGAGAATTTATATCCCATTATATATACAATTTTAGCAAGAAAAGACCAACTGTATCGCAAATACTTTCTTCACATAGAATCTGAAAGTCTTCCGGGCAAACGACTTACTTGAACACGATTGCAGGCTATATCCATAACATAACATGTTGGGCAAAAGCAAATAATTAATAAAAAAATAAGAATAAATAAATAAAATAAATAAATAAATAAAAAATAAATAAATATTCTAGATAATCAGAATAAAAAAACGTGTTAACACCGACTGACACGTGAAATTAAGGTTGAGGTGTAGGGGCTCGAAACCTCCTTATCCTCAAAACATTTCTTATTTGATATATAACAAAATAGGTTAAATTTTCATCCTAAAGACCCAAACCATCTGGTCCCTTAAATTTTTCACCCTTACTCCCAACATTTTTCTCTGCCACACTTTAATCCTCCATGCGCAGACGGATATAAATAATTACGTTACGCTTCTCCTTTATCTGCATAATATGAAATCATATGATTTTATATGGTTAATGTAGATTCCTCTTACATTCATTACTGGTATATTAAATAAAAGAAAAAGCATAATGCGAACACTAATAAATATTATCACTAACATAATACAGAATTATTGTTTTTCTGGTGGTATATAAGAGATTTTATATATATATATATATATATATATATATATATATATATATATATATATATATATATATATATATATATATATATATATATATATATGTTGTTAGTAAGTTATATATGTATATATATATATATATATATATATATTTAAACAAATAAACTTACGGGCATAGCCTTATTCAAGGAGGGAACTTCTCTAGGTAAATTCTACCTAGCATCCCGAACTAGACTAAACCCACGACCTTACTACATGCATAAGGTGACTCGTCGCCTACTGTTTATATTTCATATATATATATATTATATATATATATATATATATGGTAGGTGGTGGTAGTATATAAAAAAGTATGAGTATATATAGTTAGACATATAGGTAGTGGATATATTAGAAATTGATACAGTACATATATATATATATATATATATATATATATATAAATGACATACTGGAAAGAAGAACAAAATCTGAAGAGTAGACTCAAAAAGTATTCTGACCTTTTTTCAGGAGAGAGGATGTTTATGATTTCAAGTAACTCTAACTACTTAAAAGGGAAAATATATATCTACATTTCGGAATTTTCACATTGCAAATTTTTATACATTTAAATTAATATTAGTAGAAAAATTCCTCCTGAACATCATGGTGTAATTATTTTTTAAAAATTCTAAATAGTTTTTTAGATACAGAAATTTATTTAGAGAGGTGTCGAACTAAAAAATTTCAATTCCAGTCAAAATTGCAATTCCAGGTTTAGGATCAAAAAATGTTTTATTTATAATTATAGAAAATCTAATTTTTTTTTCTTCATATTCTCAACCTCTAGCTCATTCTTCGGATTTTACTCAGTCAAATAAATGGAGCCGGAGCCGGAGCCGGAGCCAGAGCCAGAGCCGGAGCCGGAGCCGGAGCCGGAGCCGGAGCCTGGGTATATTTTTTTTCATGAAATATTTTTTTAGATGAAAAATTTATTGGCAGAAGATGTGCTGAACAATTTTCAAATAGTACAGAATCCTTAGTCGGATCCGAATCCGATCCGGATCCGAAGTCAGAGCCGGAGTCGAAGTCTGAGCCGGAGCCGGAGTATGATTTTTTTCGAAGAATATTTTTTTAGAAGATCTGCTGAACAATTTTCAAATAGTGCAGAAACCGAATTCGATCCGGAGCTGAAGCCAGCGTTGGAGCCGGAGCCGAAGCCGAAGCCGGAGCGGAGGTGGATCCTGGGTATAATTTTTTCTTAAAAATAAGATAGGTGAAAATTTTAATGCCAGAAAACGTACCGAACAATTTTCAAATAGTACAGAAACCTTAGTCAGATCTGGAGCCGAAGGTGAAGTCGGAGCCGAGCCGGAGCCGGAGCCGAGCCGGGATGAATTTTTCAAAATTTTTTTTTTAGGTGAATAATTTAATGCCAGAAGAGATAAAAATTTTGAACAATTTTCAAATAGTGCATAATCCTTAGTCGGATCCGATCCGAGTCGGAGCTGAGTCGAAGTGGGAGCCGAAGTCAGAGCCGGTACCGTAGTTTGATTTATTTTCGAAAAATATTTTTAGGTGAAATTTTTTGATAGAAGAAGTGTTGAACAATTTTCAAATAGTGCAGAAACCTTAGTTGAATCCGGATCCGGAGTCGGAGCCGGATTGATCTGGAGCCGGATTCTGGGCATTAATTTTTTTAAGAAAATTTTTTTAGATGAAAAATTTGTTGGCCAGAAGACGTGCAGAACAGATTTCAAAATAGTGCAGAACTTTAGTCAGATCCCGGGATCCTGGAGTCGGAGCCGGAGTCGAAGTCGGAGCCAGGAGTCAGATGTTCAAAAAGTGAATAGTATAAATTTTTTTGATAGAATTATTTTAGATGAAAATTATATCGCCAGTCGTGCTAAACAATTCTCAAATAGTGCAGAAACCTTTAGTCAGATCCGGAGCCGAAGGTGAAGTCGGAGCTGGAGCCGGAGCTGGGCGGAGCCGGAGCCGGAACCTGGGTATGAATTTTTTCAAAATTTTTTTAGGTGAAAAATTTAATGCCAGGAGACTCACTGAAAAATTTTCAAATAAACCTTTAGTCAGGTGCGTGATCCGGATCCGGATCCGATTAAGGATTCTGGTTAAGTAAATTTTTCAAGAAATAAGTTTCTTAGATGAAAATTTATTGCCAGAAGACTTTGTTGAACAATTTTCAAATATTGCAGAACCTTAATCGGATCCGATTTGGAGTCGGAGCCGGAGCAGGAGCCGGATTCAAAGTCGGAGATGGAGTCTGAATTTTTTTCAAGAAATATTTTTTAGGTGAAAAATTTAATGCCAGAAAACGTACTGAACAAATTTCAAATAGTGCAGAAACCTTAGTCGGGTTCGGATCCGGATCCAGATTCGGAGCCTTATCCTTGGTATAAATTTTTTCAAGAGATAATTTTCTTAGATGAATAATTTATTTCAGAAGACTTGGTGAACAATTTTCAAATAGTGCAGAATCCTTAATCGGATCCGGATTCGGAGCCAGAGCCGAAGTCGAAGTCATGGAGCCAGAGTATGGTTTTTTTCGAAAAATGTTTTTTTGTGAAAAAATTTATTGATAGAAGAAGTGCTGAACAATTTTCAAATAGTGCAGAAGCCTTAGTCAGATCCGAAGCCGAAGCCGAACTCGGAGCCGGTGTCGGAGCCGGAGCCGGAGCCGGAGCCGGAGCCGGAGCCGGAGTCTGGGTATTAATTTCTTTCAAAAAAATATCTTTTAAGGCGAAAAATGTATTGCCAGAAGACGTGTTGAACAATTTTCAATTAGTACAGAAACCTTAGTCGGATCCGGAGCCGGAGAAGGATCCGGAGCCGAACCCGGAGCCGGGTCCTGGGTATGAATTTTTTTTAAGAAATATTTTTTTAGGTGAAAAATTTATTGAAAGAAGATGTGCTGAACAATTTTCAAATAGTGCAGGAACCTTTGATGGATCTGGATCCGGAGCAGGATCCGGAGTCGGATCCGGAGCCGGATCTTTCTTATAAATATTTTTCAAGAAATATTTTTTAGTTGAAAATGTATTGTGAGAAGACTTGTTGACTAATTTTCAAATAGTTCAAAAACCTTAGTCGGATCCGGATCCGGAGTCGGAACCGGAGCCGGAGTTAGAGCCGGATCCTGTTTATAAATTTTATCAAGAAATATTTTTTTAGATGAAAAATTTATTGCCGGAAGACGTGTTGAACAATGTTCAAATAGTGCAGAAACCTTAGTTGGATCCGGATCCGGAGTCGGAAACGAAGCCGGATTCTGGGTATAATTTTGTTCCTATAAATATTTTTTTTTGTGAAAAGTTTATTGCCAGAAGACGTGCTAAACAATTTTCAAATAGTGCAGAAACCTTAGTCGGATTCAGCGCCGGATCTGGAGCCGCAGCCGGAGTATGAAACGGAACCGGATTCTGGGCATAAATTTTTTCAAAAAATATTTTTGTACGTGAAAAATTTATTGCCAGAAAGTACTGAACAATTCTCAAACAGTGCAGAAACTATAGTCGGAGTTGGAGCCGGAGCCGGAGAAAAATAATTATTATTTTTCTTTTGGGTTGTAAAAGAAATATATCAAAGGCTTGAATTGATTCAATTGAAAAGAATATATATATATATATATATAGTAAATATATAAATAAATATATATATATTATTATTATATATATATATATATATATATATATATATATATATATATATATATATATATATATATATATATATATATATATATATATATATATATATATTTATATATATATATATATATATATATATATATATATATATATATATATATGGATTGGGTTATGAAAGAATCAGAGGTGGGGTGAGGTAGCAAGGGATGGTGTTAGAGTAATGGAGAATGAAAGAGAGTGGAGGGTGCCCTACCTATTATATGTGGATGATTTAGTTTAGTGTGGCGAATCTGAAATAGCTTTGAGGGGATTAGTAGAGAGATTTGGCAGGTGTGTAAAAGGAGGGGTTTGAAAGTAAACGTAGAATAGAGTAAGGTTATGGTTTTGAGTGAGGATAGTTCTTCAGTAAAGTTATGTTAGATGGTGAGCAGTTGGAACAAATGTCTGAGTTCAAATATTTAGGATATATAGTATAAAGCAACGATGATGCAGAATGTAGTATGAAAAGCTGAATGGAAGGAAGATGGCAAAGTAATTAAATCCTTAGTGAATGCAAAGGGAATAAGACTTGAGTGTGCTAGGGTCTTTACATGACGGTATGCTATTACCTATGGTAATGTATAGTAGTGAGACTAATGGTCTGGAATAAGAGGCACAGATATAAAGTACAGATATAGAACTTCTGGGGCTACACGGTATTTTGATGGGTTGCCCTGGGTTTCAGGAGCAACCAACCAAAGCTAAGCTTCGCCAACATGGGCACAAGATGCTTGTTGCGATAAATTTGCAATAATAAGAGGTGAAAAATTTCACTCGCGCCAGGACTCGAAACATCGACAACAGCGTCGCCGTTAGGACAATGTACAGGCAGGCTCTCTACCACTAGTCCGATCTGCCACTCCAGAAAAAGAAGGTATCTCGGAACAGTTTTCAAGTCTCCTGCTTTGATATCACTGCTTTGAAACGGTACTTATTTAAATCCATAGAAGGGTGCTTTTAACCCCCTACAGGGGCTACACAGCATTCTGCTTTTGACCCCGTGTTACAGTGGAGCAACCAACCAAATTCAGGCCACGCTGACATGGGGAACAAGATGCTTGTTGTGATAAATTTGCAATAATAAGACTAAGAAAAATTTCTCGCGCCAGGACTTGAACCGTCAACAACAGCGTCACCATCACCGTTAGACAATTTACAGGAAGCTCCACCACTAGTCCGATCCGACACCACAAAAAATAAGGTATCTCTTTTACAGTTTTCAAGTTTCCTGCTTTGATATCACTGCTTTGAAACTCGATACTTATTTAAATCCATAGAAGGGTGGTTGGAACCCTTGCTGGGGCTACACGGCATTCTTCTGGGGTGCTCCTGGGTTACAGGAGCAACCGACCAAAGTCAAGGAATGCCGACATGGGCACAACATGCTTGTTGCGACAAATTTGCAATAATAAGACGAAGAAAATTTTACTCGCGGGACTGGAACCATCGACAACAGCGTCGCCGTTAGACAATGCACAGGAGGCTCTACCACTAGTGATCCGACACCCCAGAAAAAGAAGGTATCTCGGAAGTTTTCAAATTTCTTGCTTGATATCACTGTTGGAAACTGATATTGATCAATCCATAGAAGGGCGGTTGGAACCCCTGTTGGGGATAAACGGTGACTCTGGCTAGTTTCTGCTCCCTTTGCGTGTTAGCAGGAGCAACCAACCAAAGTCAGGCCACGCCGATATGGGCACAACATGCTTGCTGCGCGACAAATTTGCACTAATAAGACGAAGAAAAATTTCACTCGCGCCAGGACTCAAACCTATCGACAACAGCGTCGCTGTTAGACAATGTACAAGAGGTTAAACCACTAGTCAGATCCGACACCCCAGAAAAAAAGGTATTTCGTTACAGTTTTTAAGTTTCCTGCTTCGATTTCGCTGCTTTGAAACTCGATACTTATTAAAATCCACAGAAGGATGGTTGGAACCCCTTCTGGGGCTACATGGCATTCTGGGGTGCTCATGGGTAACAGGACCAACCGACCAAGGTCAAGGTACGCCAACAGACGCACAACATGCTGCTTACGACAAATTTGCAATAAGACGAAAATTTTCGCTCGCGCCAGGACTCGAACTATCGACAACAGTGTCGCCGTTAGACAATATACAGGGAGGCTCTACCACTAGTCCGGATCCGCCTCCCTAGAAAAAGAACGTATCTCGGAAGTTTTCAAATCTCCTACTACAATATCACTGCTTTGAAACTTGACACACACTTACTTAAATTCACAGAAGAGTGATTGGAATCTCTGCTGGGGCTACACGGCATTTTCAGGGGTGCCCCTGGGTTACAGGAGCAACCGACCAAGGTCAATCAAGGAACGCTGACATGCGCACAAGATGCTTGTTGCGATAATTTTGCAATAATAAGACGAAAAAAATTTCACTCGCGACAGGACTCGGAACCATCGACAAATGCGTCGCCGTTGGACAAGTAGAGGTGGCTCTACCACTAGTCCGATCTACCTCCCCAGAAAAAAAGAAGGCATCTCGAAAGTTTTCAAATTCTGCTTCGATATCACTGCTTTGAAACTGTACTTATTTAAATCCATAGAAGGATGGTTGGATCCCTTTGCCGGGCTACACGGCATTCTTCAGGGGTGTTCATGTGTTACAGGGAGCAACTGATCGTGCCGTGATCGCCGATATGCGCAACATGCTTTTTGCGAGAAATTTGCAATAATAAGACGAAAAAATTTCACTTGCGCCAGGACTCGAACTATTGATACAACAGCGTCGCCGTTAGACAATGTACAGGGAGGCTCTACCACTAGTCCGATGCGCCTCCCCA
Source organism: Trachelipus rathkii (assembly GCA_015478945.1). Taxonomy (NCBI): domain Eukaryota; kingdom Metazoa; phylum Arthropoda; class Malacostraca; order Isopoda; family Trachelipodidae; genus Trachelipus; species Trachelipus rathkii. The sequence goes on along the minus strand of JABUQX010143640.1, from coordinate 15,806 downwards.
AAAAAGAAGGCATCTCGGAAGATTTCAAATCTTCTGCTTCACTGCTTTGAAACTCGATACATATTTAAATCCACAGAAGGGTGGTTGGAACCTGGGGCTACACGGCATTTCTCAGGGTACTCATGGGTTACAGGAGCAGCCGACCAGTCAAGGATCGCTGACATGCGCACAACATGCTCGTTGTGAAATTTGCAATAATAAGACGAAAAAATTTCACTCGTGCTAGGACTCGAACCATCCATTGACAAGAGCGTCGCCGTTAGACAATGTACAGGAGGTTTACCATTAGTCCGATCCGCTTCTCCAAAAAAGAAGACATCCGGAACAGTTTTCAAGTCACCTGTCTCGACATCCCTGCTTTTGAAACTGTACTTATCTAAATCAATAGAAGGTTGCTTGAACCTATATATATATATATATATATATATAGTAGTATATAATGAAGAGGCATATATATATATATATATATATATATATATATATATATATATATATATATATATATATATATATATGTGAATAAAATAAAGATTTTATGGCAGTTTTGGGGAAATTAAAAAAAAAAATTCTCCTCACCCTAAAACTGTTCAAAAACGAACAGTTTTTTTTGTTTGTTTTTTTCATAAAATTAAAGATATCATAGTTGTTCATCAAAAAAACATTTACTTTTATCGGTTTGGAATAGTTGAGGTTTTGCTATGAAGTCTCCCCTTAAGAGAAAAAAAAATATATTTTTACATTTCGGAATTTTCACATTGCAAAATTTTATACATTTAAATTAATTTAATTTAAAATCTGGGATGGAGGAGCTACAAAATTTTCAACTTTATTTCTTTTGGTAGTTTTGGAATATTAAATATAAAATATGATTTAAAAGAAAAAATTTAAAATATTAATTTGTGCAGGTGAAGCTGCTTTGTTTGAAACGGTCGAATCATACGAAGAAAATGTTCAAAATTTCTCTTCCTCTGGTGGCGAGGGGCTGAAAACCCCCTCCTACCATATTGATCTTTTCGTGAATGGTGGTGATAGTTGTAAATAATTATCACCACCAACACCACCTTGCAGCCATGCAGGACATGGTGTTATGTGTAAATAAATAAATAAAATATAATATATATATATATATATATATATATATATATATATATATATATATATATATATATATATATATATATATATATATATATATATATATATATATATATATATATATATATATATATATATATATATATATATATATATATATATATATATATATATATATATATATATATATATATGCTTTAACAAGATAAAGAAGTTATGCTAATTAAAAAGTTTAACACATTTTATGTTCCTATTTTTTAAATTTGTCATTTATATCGACAGAAAGTTTTTAATTATAATTATCACTTTTATTTACTTTAAATTTTAATTAATTATTTCTCGTATTAGTCTCTGTTACCTTTTCAGCAAAGGATAATAAAACTTTTATGTTTTTCACTTTTAACAGCTACGAATTTTAATTTCCAAGGTACAGTGTGTCCGAACATTTACAGTTTACATGTCTGGACTGTTACTAATTTATCTGGGATTTGTAATAAACTAAATTTGCCTATTCCATTCTTTTGGTCTTCTTTAACTATTATTACTGAGTCAATTTTCATTGTTTCTTTAGAGGTGTTTGTAAAGAATTTAATTTGTAAAGAATTAAATCTTATATATATTATAATATATTTTATATATATTATATATTAATATATATATATATATATATATATATATATATATATATATATATATATATATATATATATATATATATATATATATATATATATATAAGCTCTATTCTAGGAAGGGAACTTATCTAGGTAATTGCTACCTAGTATCCGGACTGGGGATCGAACCCGGGCCCTGCCTTCTCTCTTTCATTTTGTGTTTGTTAGACAATATCTTATTATTTAATTCATCTATAATGATCAAATCTGGAAATTTTAAGCTTCTGTATTATTTTTGTAATTTTCGGATTAGGAAACTAATTAATATAAAAAAGTTATTAATTATTATACATTCTTTATCAGTGTTAGTGCTTTATTATTAAGTAGATGAGCAGGTTCATTCCTTCTTTTGACTAAATCTTTCTCTCCTCATAATCAATGGTTCGATCGTGATTGTTCTCTTGCCATCAGGCTAGAGACAGCGCGTATCGGGAGTGGAAAAATTCTCGTTCTCCTATAACTCTCGCTAATTTTCATTCAGCTAGAAATCGTTGCAGGGATAATCTTCGACGAGCAAAGCGGGCTTTCATCAAACGAAAGTGCGCTAACCTCCTTGGTTCTTCTGCTGACAAATCTTTCTGGCCTCTTGCCAAAAATATCTCTAACAACTTCTGTAAATCTGCCTTTTCCTCCTTATTCGATCTGATGGCTCTGTTGCTAACTTTCCAACTGAAAAGCGCCAATCTCTTCTGGCCCCTATTTTCCCCAACTCAACCCTGGACGATGCTGGCAATCCCCCCCCTCTCAGGGGTCCTATGTCTTTGAATGTATTACATTTGATCGGGTACATGGGCTTCTGAGATCTTCAAAGTTGGCATTCCTCCCGAGTTTTTTGAGGGAATGTGCTTACGTGCTGACCCCGCCCCTCGTTCAACTATATTCTCTATGTCTCAATATTAGCACTTTCCCTCAGTGTTAAGCACACACATGTCCAACTCCATTCCGAAAAAGGAAGCTGCTCTGATCCTTCTAACTATCGTCCCATAGCTCTCACTTGTTGTATTCTATCTTAAGATCTTTGAAACCCTTCCCAACTCTCATTTTATATCATATGGAATTTATTGTCTTATTTCCGCTCATCAGTATGGCTTTCGGAGTTCAAGGTCTACTGGCGATATACTTTCCTATTTAACCGATTTATGGTTTTCCGCTCTTAGGAACTACATGGAGACTTGTGCGTGGTGGCATTTGACATATCTAAAGCATTTGACCGGGTATGGCACGCGTCACTGCTCTGCAAGCTCCCCTCCTTTGGCCCTTCTATGCTTTTCTACTTATGTCTAGCTTCCTTTCAAGTCGCTCAATATCGGCTGTGGTTGATGGAGCCTACTTCTTCTTCTTTTCTGTCAATAGTGGTGTGTTCCTCAGGGTTCTATCTTATCTCCAATTCTATTCTTGCTTTTCGTTAATGATGGTCTTAGCTGCTCATCTAACTCTATCCATTTATATGCCGATGACTAGACCTTCATTCTTCAACTCATTTCAATTCTGATCCCTCTTTTACTTCTAGAATTGCCTCTCGTCTTAATCTTTCCGATTCTATTCTCGCTGATCTGGATAGAATTTCCGGGTGGGGTCGTCTCAACCTTGTGAAATTCAATTCTTTAAAAACCCAATTTCTACAAATCTCCTTCTACACCTCTAACTTTCCTATATCTTTCGACGGTTCTCTCCCTCCTGTTGACAATATAAACATCATTGGCTTTAACATACACAAAAAATATCTTGAAACCTCACATCACAACGGTTGCCAGGGCGGCCTCAAAGAAACTGGGGGTCTGTTTAGACTGCGAGACTTTTTCCTCTTCTCAGTTACTCCAGCTATACAAGGGTCTCATCCGCCCTTGTATGGAGCACTGTTCTCATATCTGGGGAGGCTCTGGTTTCACCCAGCTTTTGGACAGTGTCGAGTCAAAGGCCAAAAGGCTTTTAAACTGTCCTGTACTTTCCAGTTCACTTGACCCTCTATCTTTGCGGCGCGATGTTGGTGCTATATCTCTTCTATAGGTACCGCAGTGGCAGGTGTTTGCGGGAACTTACCACTGAGTACCACCACCCATGACGCCCTCGTAGCACAATAAGGGGTGCCTCTGTCTGCGCACGATTTTTTTGTGTGGATATTGGTAACTCCAGGCTGTTCGCTGCGGTGCGCTTCCTTCTTTTCCTGCCACTTCGTTCTGTGGAACTCTGTTCCATCTTCTGCATTTCCTGCTGAATTTACCCTTCACTTTAAAACCTGCATCTGTGCTCATCTGCGTAATTTGCGATAGTGGATGAAATTTTGGCGTGCAACACCCCCTCCTTGAATAGGGCTCTGCCCGTGAGTTTTGGTGACAATTGTAAAAAAAAGAAAAAGAAAAAAAAAGTACTTAAGTAGTAGTTATGTTAGTGTTTTATTAAGTACTAACACTGAAATAAGTTATTAAAGAATTATTATTTGAAAATCGTTTTTATTTATTGAGATTTATTTATTGAAATTAACAAAATCATTTTAAATTTAAAATCAAATGAAATAAAAATTGAAAATCAAACAATTAAATCATATCTGATTTCATCCACCTTTGGGGTGGTTTTATCTTATGGTACGAACCTCTTGATAAAAGTGCTTCCAACATTTTTTTAATTCTTAATATCCAGTTGAAAATGTAAAATGTGTTGTCTGGGAGACATTAGACAAGCTAGTTCAATAATTGAATGCAGTTCAAGTCTTTTATTTTATTTAAAACTTGAAATCAAATTTGTTAGTTTTATAAATCTGCATTCAGTTTTATTGCCAAAATCGAGATTTTTTACAATTTCTTTGTTTTGGAACAAACAGAAATATCCTCTTTATTTAGTTTAATTTCATTAATCTCATTAAATCCCAAGAAATTATGCCACACATGTTCAAAGGTTTTAAAAATGAAAGGATACGTTTAAATATTAGAGGTTGATATGAGTAATTAAAGATGAGAAATCTGGAAAATAACTTAAGATAGAAAGTAAGATCTGTAAGCTTCGTGAGATAAAAGATTCAAGGTATTCGTGTTTCTTTAGAGAAAAGTAGAAGCTTTATATAGCTTTTATTCAATTTTCTTATAGATAAAACTACGAAAGATGGGAGATAATAGTTGCTGGAACTTGCAATTGGATTGCAAAATTGTTGAGTAAGGTTATGTGACTTACATTTTTGCTCATAGTTTGGTGACATATATGAGTAAAATCTTATTAGAGATTATCAACATGACACTATTTAGTTAGGGTAAAATAAGAAGGAAAAGAAATGAGTCCAAGAAATTGTTGAAGAGAGATTACTATAATTTTTATTAGTTTTGCAATAAAAAGTACACATGAGTAAACAAATCTGATATTGACTACGCATGTAAAGAATGGAAGTAGATGAAGTCTGAAGAAAAAAGTAAAAAAGAATTTGTTTAGGTAATTTAATTTACATTTTTTTCCGTTCAAATCGACCGCTCCAACCTCCTGAAGGACTCCAATGATTGTTTATTTATTTATTTACTTATTTATTTACTTATTTAATTATTTATTTATATAATTATTTATCGTTCAGAGATTTGCTTGCCTATTATAATAATTCACAAAAGTTTGCTTTTTTAACTATATTCAGATCGTCATCAACGCTTGTTATTGTTTAAAATAACACATACCACTTAAGTGTTATTTAACAATTTGAGTGATACCATACACCCACCATATTACAAGTTCAAAATGTGAATAATGGTAATATGGCATACTCTTGTATTGCAAATACTTTCAAATGGTATTTTATTTTTAATGCGTTAAAATTAATGCGTTAAAAAACTTATTTTTGTGATCGACAAAAATAAAACCTTAATCGAGAAGAAGAATTTTACGTGTTGTTTTTTCTTAAATATAAATCGCGAATATTATACAAATAATGAAACACAAAACTAGAAATGAGAGAATTGAAAGTGACAATTGCTACTAACACAGATGTAATAAATAATTCAAGGATTTTGGTTAGAGTTCAAAATAATAATAAAAACGTCTTTACCAATGTGCACACAAAGTTTATACCAAAGATTTGCCAAAATAGATTCAAGAGCAAGTCAAGATAGCTTGCACTAGTAGAGATTAATATATTTCTTTGAGTATGACTGTCTCCTCCCTGAGCCAGGGTCAATATTTAGAAAAGGAAAGTTAAGAAAATTGTAGAGAAAAAAAGACTATTTCAGGAGATATATTCATTAGAAAAGGGAAAGCTCAGTCAAAATTCATCGGAAATAGATTCAACCAATCTGTTAATGTCAGGACTATATATATATATATATATATATATATATATATATATATATATATATATATATATATATATATATATATATATATATAGTATATATATATATATATATATATATATATATATATATATAATATATATATATATATATATATATATATATTTTGTGATGTGTAACTCTTTCATACAGGGCAACCGACAGTATCCAGCCTTAGGCAAGAATTTCTGCCCCGGGGGGGGTACTGCAAGATTACACAATTCCCCCCCTCCACCAGGAGGGTTACTGCCAAAAGGAGCCAGGCTAGGGCGGCCCACAGGTTATATTTTACACTACTTTACTATCGTTCTCCTACTATTTATCTATCTATGTCTCAAATCTGCCTTTTCTGTCTATCTTTACTCTCATTGTAGGGAGACTACTACTCCTACGGTCGGGAGATGTCGAGAGCAACCCGGGACCTCCTAAATACACAAGTCCCATCTGCCAAAAACAGGGCTTGGGACCCTACTTGAAAGGGGATCCAGCGGGAGTTGAAGCTGTTCTGGGGATGGCACACCTGTCCCCGTCCTGCTCACCATTCCGAACCCTCCCCAGAAACAGTATGGGCTACACTTGTACTACCTGTAGCCCCCACACCACCAACCAAAACCCCCTTCCGACCAAACCTAATCCCCAAACACTCAACATACTACAATTCAATATTAACGGCCTAACCAACAAATCCATAGAACTTAATCATTTCCTGAAAAAACACAATATCCACATAGCTATTATACAAGAAGCCTCCCTCGCCCAAAACACCCCTCTCCCCACATTCTATGGGTACGATGCCATATATTCCCCTGCCCAACCTCCTCACCACTCCCTTTTAACACTAATCCACAACAGCATACCATATCATAATACAACTACTAACACTTCCACACTACTCCCCGCCGCATTAATAAAATCCCAATCTTGTTCTATACTCCTGAACAAGACCACCTACAACATCGTCAACCTTATATTCGCCACCCGACCACCCCAAACCCGCCCCCAAACAACCTCACTCCCCCCCTATCAACAATAGCAACATACCCAAATCTCATCATTGGAGGCGACTTAAATGCACACCACACTGCCTGGTACGAAGACTACCCATCTGATCCCCGAGGCAACCATATTCTTAATGAATTGGAATCCCTGAACATCCTTAACTCCAAAAAACTCCCCACCAGAATCCCTCCCCAAGCCAACCAATCCCCTACCTCACCAGACGTCACATTTTGCTCCCCCTCCCTACATCACAGACTAACCTGGGACACAACCACCGACCTACAATCAGATCATCGTCCTCATATCTCTGACCTCCCCCCACCAATCTCCAAAAAAAAAGACAACCACATTTACTAACTACAAAAAAGCTAACTGGACAGAATTCACTAACCATATCGAATCCCTTATAAACCCTACACCAATACATGACATAACAACATTAAACACCTCCATCATTCACTTAAACAACACAATCATCAAATCAGCCAATCTTTACATACCTAAGGGTCACAGAAAATCCTACAATCCTAAACTATCCCCCGAAATCAGTCAACTTATTAAACAAAGAAACTCCCTCCGAAAACTCAGACCATACACCACATTAACCACTAACCAAATAACTAACCTAAACACTCAGATTTCAAATCTCATAACCACTAACACTACTAATAAGTTTACAGAATACCTACAAAACAATATCTCACGCATAGATAATAAGAAAACCTGGCAGGTTATCAAAAAACTAAACAACTCACAAAACAACCCCCCTCCCTCACACGAATCCCCATCCTTGCCCGACAACTCACTCCCTTCCCCAAAACAACAAGCAGACAGCCTCGCAAAACACTACGCTAATATCTCCTGTAAACCAACTCTCCCATTAATAGGTTAACAAAAAACAACTCAAAACTTCCCTCAGATCACAACCCTCCACCTCCTTTTACAACCAACATGATATCAGAGACAATCAAAACCTTTAAAAATTCACCAGCAACAGGACCAGACTCAATCTCAAACTTCCACCTGAAGCACCTAGGAGGAAAAGCAATTCTCCTCATCACGGAAATCTTTAACAAATCCTGGAAACTTAATTATATACCCCCACTCTGGAAACAAGCATTCATTATCCCAAAATTGAAACCTAAAAAAGACCCCAACTCTCCTCCTATCGCCCAATCTCTCTTCTCTCCACCATCAGCAAACTGTTGAGAAACTAATATTAAAAAAATATCCTCACACATCACCCTCCCAGAATTCCAACATGGATTTAAAGGCAATCATTCAACAACAACAGCCCTCACCTCTCTCAACACAACACATAATTAATGGCTTCAACCAATCCCCATCACACAGATCCATACTTACAGCTATCGACATTAACAAAGCCTTTGACACTGTCCCCACATATATCCTTATACAAAAAATTCTTCAATCCCCCCAGAAAACAATGATAAAAAGTGGCTTTCAAATTTCCTTACCAATAGATATGCCAAAGTCCTTCATAAAAACACCCTCTCACACTCCATCAAACTGCAAAACGGCGTACCACAGGGCGCCATTACCTCCATTCCTCTTCAATCTCTTTACAGCAGATCTGCCCACCCCTACCAACCAATCCACCAAACTAATTACTTACGCAGACGACATCAGTCTCATTTCCCAACACCCACTTGTAAACACAGCCACCCAGCACACCCAAGAATACCTACAATTATTAGAAACTTGGCTACTCACCAATAGAATGACAGCTTCCTCCATTTACCCTCCTAACCACTGACCGCCACCAATCCTCACTCCACCCAATAGTCTACTTGAACAACAACCTCCTTCCCCTAAACAAAACCCCAAAAATATTAGGACTCACTTACGACACACATATGACTTTCTCCCCCCACATCGACCAAATTACTTCCTCAACCAAACGGAAATTAAACACCCTCCGAACTCTCTCCCAACACAACTTCAGCGACAGAAAACACACCCTTACCACAATCTACAAACAACTCCTCAGAACTAATATAAACTATGCCTCCCCGCATGGTTCTCAGCACTATCACAATCCAACTTAAATAAATTGCAAGTTACACAAAACACTGCCCTTAGAATAATCACTGGATGTACCAAAACAACCCCCATCCAGCATTTACATGACGAGACACATCCTTCCCATCCCTACCCACTTGAAGATGGTAGGGACACAATTTTTCCAGAAAACACTCAACCCAACCCATCCATGCCACCAAATACTCTCCAACCCCCCCCGACATAGACTAAAATCCCCTCCCTCCTCACCAGCCAAACTTTATAATGACATCTACAACAACATTCCTCCCCACCCCCAAATAGGTCTTGGCTCTCTCACATCCATACACAATTAACTAACACATATCTACAAAATCGCCCCAATAACAATCTACTAAACACCCCATCCCCAAACATCTCCCCTACAGAAGAATCACTGTCCAGAAGAAACCAAATTAACCTCGCCCGGTGCAGATCAGGCCACCACCCAAATCTTATGCAATATAAATTCAGATTCAAACTTGACAACGTTATATCCCCTATCTGCACTAGATGTCGTATATCCCAGGACACAATGGAGCACTTCCTTCTGGAGTGCCCCGCCCTCGACGCTCCCCGTACCACCTTTACTGTAACTTCCCTTCTCGACCTGTGGAACCGCCCAGTGGCGGCAGCCGGCTTCCTGGAGGCAGTGTGGCCCTCCAATTAAGGTGGGCCAGGGGCAGAAGTAAGTAAGTATATATATATATATATATATATAGATAAAGCCAATAAAGGGGGAAATATAGAGCCAGATATATATATATATATATATATATATATATATATATATATATATATATATATATATATATATTCAAACTCAAATCATTTAATTGATTAATTATTTTAATATATATATATATATTATAGTTATGATTATTTCTATATATTACATATATATTTTTTTACATAATATATATTATTATATTATTAATAATATTAATATTATTATATAATAGAAATTATTATTATTATTATTATTATTATTATTATTATTATTATTATTATTATTATTATTATTATTATTATTATTATTATTATTATTTATTATATACATATATATTATTATATTATGTATACATATATATATATATATATTATATTAAGATTATCATTATTATTATTATAACAAATATATTATACGTAATATATTTCAGATATTAGAATATTCTATATGTTAATATTTAAATTGATATATTGGTTATTATTATTATTATTATTATTATATATATATTATTATAAATATAAAAATATATATATTAATTATCTTAGTATTGTGTGTATATATATATATATATATATATATATATATATATATATATATATATATATATATATATATATATATATATATATATATATATATATATATATATATATATATATATATATATATATATATATATATATATAGTAGTATAGGGTGGAAAACTGACAGCCAAGGTCACAGCCAGAATGTTGCAAAGCAATGTTGCAAATGTTGCAAATGTTGCAAGCAACATTTTGCAACATTTGGTTTTTCAAGGTTGACGTGTCAAGGTTAAGGTTTTTAAGGTCGGTGAGACCGAATTTAAGGTCTGGAAGACCGACTTCCGAGGTTCTGAGCCTGAACTCAAGGATTTTACCCCCAAAGGCGGAGCCCCCAAAGGGTTTTTTTGGTTCCTAGAAGGTTTTAAATGATCGATAGATCATTTTTGATGATTCCAATCGATTTATCGTGATCGATTACCCCTAAATCGATCTTTAAATCGTCTTTCTACGTGCTCTGGTTGGCATTTTACATTAAAAAATATATTCGAAAGAAAATAATTACAATAATTAACATTCGATTAATCGCGGTAGTTGAGCGCCAATCTGACCTCTACCAGCTTTTTCTCAAAAAGTATAAGAGATATTTGCTTTAAACTTGGAATATAATCTATATATGGGATAAGGACGAATCCGTGTAATTTTCAAGTCTGTGGTACAATAAATATGATTCGATTAACCCCGAGAGCGAAGGTGAAATATAACGCTACGCCCTTGTGTGTGTGTGTTGGGTGAGTAAAGATTAGGCTTAACGATTTCCAATCGAGCAGGTGACTGATCACAGATGAGTTTTGGTGGCCGTAGGTCACCCCTAAGGGGGTGCCGTTAGCGCCAAGGTCAAATTCATCCTGAAAACCCTGTTAGTTTGAACTGCATCTGAGTGAAATTCTGATGTGGAGTTGATATGGATATCTATCTCGTCGAGACGATGAAAGGTCCCTCTGCGTCTCCTGGAAGGGGGGACGCTGCCCCACAAAAATTAAAAATGATCGTAGAAGACTGAAACTTGGAGAAAGGGTTGAGGAGTCGGAGTCGGAGTCGGAGTCGGAGTCGGAGTCGGATTCGGAGACGGAGTCGGAGTTGGATTCGGTTTCGGAGTCCAGGGACCCCACCGGAGGGGGTCCCTTCCTGAAAAAAGAAGAAGAAGAAATGCATGGAATGCAAAACAGAGGAGGAGGAAAGAAGAAGAAAGGAAGAAGGAGGAGGAAAGGAGGAAGGAAAAAGGAGGAGGAAAGGAAGAAAGGAGGAAGGATGAAGAATGAGGAAGGAGGATGAGTCGGATTCGGACTCGGAGTCCAGGGACCCCCCGGAGGGGGGCATTAAAAAAGAAGAAGAAGAAATGCATGGAATGCAAAACAGAGGAAGAAGAAGAAGAAAGGAAGAAGGAGGAGGAAAGGAGGAAGGAAGGAGGAGGAAAGGAGGAAGGAAGAAGAATGAAGAAGGATTCAGAATCGGTAGTGGCACCGGTGCTGGAGCCGGTGCGGTGCCGAGTTAATAAACAGTCGTATAACAACAATGTTGGTGTCCTTATATGTGTTATCGAGGTCGTAGAGTTCGAATATTAGGGTTATAAGACCGTATAGGGTGTCTAGGACCCCCCATTAGGGGGGTCCGAAAAAAGAGCACAGAGTGCAAAAAACAAAGGAGGAATGAAGAAGGATGAAAGATGAATAAGGAGGGAAAGAATGAAGAAGGAGTCTGACTCAGAGGAGTAGAAGGGGACAGCTGCACCGGTGCTGGCTCCGGTGCGGTGCCGAGTTATTAAATATTTGTGTAATGATACAATGTTGGTGTCCTTATATATGTTATTGGGTCTGTAGATTTCGAAAATAATGGTTTCAGAACCATCAAGAAATAAAAAATAAATAAATAAATAAATAAATAAATAAAATTTCTTATTCTTTTTATGTTTATAACTTACAAATTTACGTTTTTACATACCCTAAAGCAGTAAATCACTAAATCAAACCACCATCCAGCCCCCCTCCTGCCACCCTCCTGACCATCTGTGATCTATTGATCTATTGATTAAGGTCACATTTTGAGTATCATTTTTGGATAAACATAACATAAAATCAAGTTCTTTATACAAACATCAACCAATATATGCTGACGTAACAAAGTTTTCACATTAATAAAAGCTTACTTAGCATCATCTGAACTACGAATATAACCCACAACGAGAAACTTAGCCCATCTTAAACAAGAACAAATGGTTAACATTAACAAAGGACCACACTTAACACCAGTAAAGTAACTAACATAACATCCAAAAACGTAACTTATTCACACTCTGTCAAGCCTGTCTCTAACATAACAATGTTAATTTTACATTAACATGGTAATATGTAACAAAAATTTTTATAACCTTGTGTAACTATCATACAGACCAATGAGTATACTCTAACGTAACAAAGTTTTCATATTAATAAAGTCAACATAACATTATCAGAACTAAGAATATAATGTACAAAGGCAAACCATGCCCATCTTAAGCAAGAATAAACTGCTAACATTAACAAAGATTCACATACAACCTACAGCACTAATCCATTTAATGCATATCTCTGTAGAGAAACTTAAAAAGTCCATGGAAGAAGTTTTCATCAATAACCTTTACTTCATATAGGTTATTGATGAAAACTTCTTCCATGAACCAAGAGATCCTGAAACATCATTCGAAATGCTTGCTAATGAAGTCATTGATACTATATTCCACCCCTCATACGAATCCTATCATAGTCTAATACATCCGTATGAGGGTTGGAATCAATTTCACTTTTGACGAAATTGATTCCAATCCTCATACGGTTTGTAACAGACTATGATAGGATCCGTATGAGGGTTTGAATCAATTTCACTTTTGGTGATGATCAGTCACCTGATTGGAAATACTATGTAAAGGTCCTCGTAAAGAGGACATTCGTAGGAGCAGAATGAGAGGTCATCATACCAACACAGCAAAAAATGTCTTACTGACGAAATTCGGATGTATAAACAGCTCTAAAAGGTAACGAGATCCTTCAACCAATCAGAAGAAAGTAAACAAGAATACAATGCACGAACGAACCATATCAGTTCAAAAGGGGTATATATTCTCGTTAGACAACAACAACAACAACAACAACAACAACAACAACAACAACAACAACAACAACAACAACAACAACAATAACAGTCCAAAAATAAGTTCTTTATATACCAACCACTATGAATAAGCATAGACATTAGCAAAATTCTAGGGCAAACCTAACATTACCCAACAAAAACTTAATCTAGGCTCACGTTTCTAACACATCATCATCAGTTAACACAGTAATATCTTACAAAAACTCATCATTTCTCTAACAAATCAGTGTTATTTTCACATTGTCATAGTAATATTTAACATAACGTACCTAACTTACGAATAAACAGTTTTCATTAATCAAGAGTATCTAAAGCAACACATAACCTTCCGAGAGAAAACCCAGGGGGATGTGCTCCTTGTAACACCTAACGCTTTCATGAGGTAACATGAAATATTTTTATCCTTACCCTATTTTAGACCCCGCCCCCCTTTCAGAAAATATCATTTCAAAACTGTTACATTAAGCAACAGCATCATACAGAGGCGATTTGATAACACTGTAAGCAATGTAAGCACTACTTTGAGATCACCCCAGAGAGATGCACGCGAAGACCCATCTCGGGTATCCCTGAAGAGGGTGTAAGCGGTAAGGGCACAGCCCTGAGCCCTTATGTAACAGATAAAGACGTATTATCTAACAAAATCCCTTAACAAAGTGATCAATCTATCAAAGATACCAGCATCTCGACCTATGAATTAACACCATCTTCATCAATGTGTCACTCGTTTTGAGTATAACATCATTTGAACTATGAATAAACATAGACATTAGCAAAATTCTAGGGCAAACCTAACATTACCCAACAAAAACTTAATCTAGGCTCACGTTTCTAACACATCATCGTCGGTTAACACAGTAATATCTTTTTACAAAAACTCATCATTTCTCTTAACAAATCAGTGTTATTTTCACATTGTCATAGTAATATTTTAACATATAACCTACCTAACTTACGAATAAACAATTCATTAATCAAGAGTATCTAAAGCAACACATAACCTTCCGAGAGAAATCTAGGATGTGCTCCTTGTAATACCTAACGCATTCATGAGATAACATGAAATATTTTTATCCTTACCCTATTTTAGACCCCGCCCCCCTTTCAGAAAATATCATTTCAAAACTGTTAGATTAAGCAACAGCGCATCATACAGAGGCGATTTGATAGCACTGTAAACACTGTGTAAGCACTACTTTGAGATCACCCCGAGAGATGCACGAAGACCCATCTCGGGGTACCCTAGCAGGTGTAGTAGTGCGGCACAGCCCTTGGGCTGGAGCCCTTATGTAACAGGTAGTAAAGATGCATATCTAACAAAAATCTCCTGGTCAGTGACACCCATCAGCACAAATAGCACCTGACCTAGTGAACTGACATCTTCAGGTCAAAAATACACGTCTCTAAGATAACACATTTGAATCCATGAATAAACGGATATTAGCAAGCCTGGATAAACCTGACATACTCAACAAAAACTTACTTGGGACTTCACATAGCGATCACAACACAAATAGGTAACGCAGTAATATCTATAAAACTCATCACTCACCAAATCAGTGTTAATTTTCACCTCTGTCATAAAAATATTTAACATTTAACTTGCTGAATAAATAGGCTCATTAATCAAGAGCACTAAAAGGTCACATCATTAACCGCATAGTTCCAGAGATGTTGTGAATCTTGAGAAGGGATCACCTGAACGGTGGGTGGGCGCTTACCCTCCTTTCGAGGGGTAACGCTGGCCACCTGTTCAAGTGATCCCCCCCTCATGATTCCCACAACCCTTTCTTTGTAAGTGTATCCCTCTCCCAAGGCCTCGATGTGGTGTTGCTTTTAGATACCTTTATTACTAAAACCTATTTATTCGTGTTAGGCAATGTTATGTTAAATATTACTATGACAGGATGAACAATGATTTGGTAGAGAAATGATGAGTTTTGTAAGATATTACTGTGTTACCTGACGATGATGTGATAGAAACATGAGTCTAGGTTAAGTTTGAGTATCGTCAGTCGGTCTGAGAATTTTGCTAATGCTCTATGTTGAATTAGTAGTTCAAATGATACTAGAGACGTAATTTTGATGAAGACAGTGTCAATTCATAGGTCGAGATGCTGGTAGCCTTTATAGATTGATCACTTTGTTATGACTTTGTTAGATATCATATCTTTACTGAAGCGGCGCACGAAAACGCAGTTATAAATGCGGAAACGTTAAACACCAATGAAGGGTA
>JABUQX010143638.1:7500-12069 GCA_015478945.1 Trachelipus rathkii | reverse complement strand
ATATACATATATATATATATATATATATATATATATATATATGTGTGTGTGTGTGTGTGTGAACAATTTCAACCTGTCTCTCTTTTTGTCTGTTTGTTTTGTGTGTTGTTTTTGTTTTGTTGTGGTTGTGTGTGCGTGTGTGACAGATTTGTGCAGGCGCGGGCTTTCTATTGACTTTACTAACATCCGTGGGCTTTCTACACTCTAACTCCTGCATCCGTGGAATACCTCACCTCTCTAACTCTAACCCTAACCTTTGCTCTTGTCTGAGACACAGATGGCTAGGAATTCATCCTCTAACTCTTTTAATGTATCCAACTATAACTTATTTCATAATTTCCGTCTAAAGGGTGGAGTATGTGCCTATGTAAACATAAACACTCCCGTAACACGTCTCGAGAATCTTGAATCTCCTAACTTCGATGTTCTGTGGTTTAAAATCTTTCTTCCTTCTACTACAATAATCTTGTGCTTCTGCTACTGTTCTCCTAACAGAATAGATTTTCACGCCTTTTTATCATCTTACTACTTCTACGAGACTGTTATATCTTCTCATCCAAATCACTGAGGTCCTCTCTATTTAGGGGATTTAACTACATAACACTGAGTCATAGTCCTCTCATACTGGATTTAGGCGGGAGAGGCCGGAATTGTTCAGCATTCTCAACGATCTGGAGCAACTAATTAAAGAACCCACACATATTCCGATCGTCCTAAGCAATTTGAACACACTTGAGTTTCACCTCACCAGTCCTTTCTCTCTTAAATTACAATACTTTCTGCTCCTATCGGTAAATCTGACCAAAACCTTATCTCTTTACTTTAATACTTTCTCTCCAACAGCCCCATCCTGCCCTATTTTCTGGCACTTTGATCGGGCTGATTTGGGGCCTTGCGTCGCTTATATATATATATAATTGGAATGACTGCTTGTCTCTGGTGACGCTTCGACTTCTGCCGATAAGGTGGAGCTGTGATCGACGATCGAATAGGCAGGTTCATTCCTTCTTCGACTAAATCTTTCTCCTCATAATCCATGGTTCGATCGTGCTTGTTCTCTGGCCATTCAGACTAGAGACAGTGTATCGGAGTGGAAAAAAATTCTCGTTCTCCTATCACTCTTGCTAATTTTCATTCTACTTAGAAATGTTGCAGGGATACTCTTCGACGAGCAAAGCGGGCTTCATCAAACGAAAGTGCGCCAACTCTTGGTTCTCCTACTGACAAATCTTTCTGGCCCTTGCCAAAAACATTCTAACAACTTCTGTAAATCTGTCTTTCCTCCCTTATTCGCTCTGATGGTTCTACTCTCCAACTGAAAGGCCAATCTCTTCGACCTCCTATTTTTTCCTCTAACTCAACCCTTGGACGATTCTGGCATTCCTCCTCCTCCTTCTCCTCTCAGGTGTCCTATGCCTTTGCCTGTGATTACATCTGATCAGGTGCATGGGCTCCTGAAATCTATGAACGTTAGGAAGGCGGGTAGCCCGGATGGCATTCTTCCCGAGTTTTGAGTGTGTGTGCTTCCGTGCTATCCCCGCCCATCGTTCAACTATATTCTTTATGTCTCAATACTAACACTTTCTCTCAGTGTTGGAAGCACGCACATGTCCAACCCATTCCTTCGGAAAAAAAGGAAGCCGCTCTGATCCTTCTTAACTATCGCCCTATAGCTCTTACTTGTATTCTATCTAAGATCTTTTGAAACCCTTCTCAAAACTTTCTTCATTTAGATCATCTGGAATCTCATTCACTTCTTCCGATCGCCAGTACGGCTTTCGGCGCTCGAGGTCTACCAAGGATATACTTTCCTTCTTACGGATTTATGGTTATTCGCCCTTAGGAACCACATGGGGAGACTTGGTGTAGAGCTTGACATATCCAATGCTTTTGACAGGGTGTTGTATGATAACTCTACATTCTCCCCTGTTTTGGTTTCATTTCTCACTTTCCTCATCATGTCTAGTTTTCTTCATATTTTTCCATATCGGATGATGATCATGAGGAAACTTCTTTCCTTTTTCTGTCATAGAGTTCTTCTACAGGGTAGGTCTTACCTTTTAAATTATTCCAACTTTTTATTGACGACATTCTCAGTTGGTGTTCTAACTTTATACAGTTGTATTCGAAGTTCCGACTCTTCATTCTTCAACTCATTTCAATTCTGCCCTCATGAATTGCCTCTCGTCTTAAATTTTCCGATTCTATTCTCACGATTCGGATAGAATTTGTGTGGGGCTGTCTCACTTGTGAATTCAATTTTAAAAACCTTCAACTTCTACAAATCTCCCCTCAAAGACACCTTCCAACTTCTGTATCTTTCTGACGGTCTCTCTCGTCTTCCTAAGTTGACAATATAAACATCCTTGGCCTTAACATAAACAAAAAATGTCTTGGAAACCTCACATCGCAGCTGTTAGGGCGGCCTCAAAGAAATGTGATTTCACTTCAAAAATTGGAGAGAATTCTATTCAGGTTACATTTTTTCCTTCTACCAAATCACATTTATATGGAGTACTGCTCCCGCATCTTGGGTGCAGGTGTAGTTTCATCCGAATTTAGATAAAGTAGAGTCCAAGGAATAAAGATTTAACTGTCCTGTACTTTCTAGTCCACTTGACCCTCTATCTTTGCGGGCGCGATGTTGGTGCTTTATCTCTTTCTATAGGTACTGCAGCGGCAGGTGAACCATTCGCGTACTACCACCTTTACGTCGCCCTCGTAGCACAAGGGGTGCTGTATCTGCACATGAGTTTTGTGTTGATATTATTAACTCCCTAGTTCGCTTCGGTGCTTCCTTCTTCCGCCACCTCTCTTCTGTGAAATCTCCTTTCATCCTCTGTATTTTCCACTGAATTTAATCATAAGTCCCCACTTCAGGAAACTTTCCGAGTCTGCGCTTCATCTGCGTAATTTGGTGTTAGTTGTTCGACGATATATGTAAATAATTTCTCCTGAATAGTTCTGCCCGTGAGTGGTGGGTGACAAATGTAAAAAAGGAAAATAATGGTAATTTGCTGAAT
Organism: Trachelipus rathkii; assembly: GCA_015478945.1. Taxonomy (NCBI): domain Eukaryota; kingdom Metazoa; phylum Arthropoda; class Malacostraca; order Isopoda; family Trachelipodidae; genus Trachelipus; species Trachelipus rathkii. The sequence goes on along the minus strand of JABUQX010143638.1, from coordinate 9,046 downwards.
ATCTTTTAACATAAAGCTTTGAAGTCGAAAGTCTTTCATTCTCTCTCTCTCTCTCTCTCATCTCTCTTCTCGTTGTATATATATATATATATATATATATATATATAAAGAAAGAGTTATATATATATATATATATATATATATATATATATATATATATATATATATATATATATATATATATAATATATATTATATATTTATATATAATTTTTTATTTTTTTGGGAAAAGATGATAGCTAATTGCAAATTTTAGCTATGCATAAAATCCTTTATATGTAAGGACTAAATGTCTAAGAATTATCGGCCATTTAGGCGAGCAAAATCTGTTAAGTCCTATACACTTTCCAAAGTGGTCAGTGGTCGAGTTCCAGTTCGGTTAACCAGTGACTGGAAGAGGTCACTTTTTAATTCGCGTAATTCCATTGTTATTCCTTGCGGGCTGGATGATTCGCGTCTGAAGATGGGATGCACAAACGCATGATGCATATACATGTATGCGCAAACGCATGGTGCATATACATGGCTAAGTAGTATAAAATGACAAGTGGTGACCACTCCTCAAAGAGGACCCAAAGGGTTCGGGAGACCTGTGAAACCTTCCAGAAGAGCACAAAAGCAGCCATAGAAAATGCGGGGGATCAGTGAAACCCTCGTGTACCTTTAATGTGATGAATCATACTGTTACTAAAATTGCTAAGGGAATATATTTAAACCTAATGGATATTATGAAACCAATTCATAGGGTATTGTATTTAGACCTAGCGAGTCATTGTACTATGATAGATACCTGTTTGTGACGTCATAAAAAAATACATTCATGATCCTACGTGAAATAAACTGAAATATTTCGGATTAAAAAGGGCCATGAAGGTAGATGAGTAATAGAAAACGAGGATGCGAAACAGCAAAAAAGAAGGAGTGGTGCGGTGCGTTGCGTTGCGTTGCGGTGCGGTGCGGTGCGGTTCGGCAGGGCCTTGCGGTTAAGCGAAAACGTGCTGGTGAACCCCGAAAAACCCCCCTTTAGGGAGGATTACTAAAACTAGTTAAAAATATATAAAAAAGGGTAAAAAGTGCCTAAACTATAGCCAAAATGGGGTAAAAAGGGCATGAAATATAAGAAAAATGCTTAAAAAAGGTCCAGGAAGGTATCTGAGTAATAAAAAGTCACTTAAAATATATAAAAAAAGGCTAAAAAGTGCCTGAAATATAGAAAAAAAGGCTAAAAAGTGCTTGACCAGGAAGGATGAGACAACCAGATGATGGTACTTGCTACCAAACTGCACTATTAACGGCTGAAGTCCTTCAGATGTAAGATTTTTCTTACACTTGTATAGTTTCTGTAACACAAGAATGCAACTTGAAAATTGTAGCTGCAAGTGTAATCACAGCTCTTGTAGCCCAATTCCGTAACACAAAAATTTAAACTTGTAGGTTGTGTTACAGAAAAGATGACGTAAGACAAAAACTTGTAGCATATTTGTACAATTCTAAGAACGTGGGTAGAATTTTTTTTGCAAGTGCATATACATTAAAACTTTTCTTT
>JABUQX010143638.1:0-2500 GCA_015478945.1 Trachelipus rathkii | reverse complement strand
ATAGAAATTATTTAATATATATATATATATATATATATATATATATATATATGTTTGGGCGTATAAATATATATATATATATATATATATATATATATTATATATATATATATATATATATATATATATATATATATATATATATATGTTATTATTATTATTATTATTATTATATATTATATATATATATATATAAATATATTACATATTATTATTATTATTATATATATATATATATATTATTATTATTATTATTATTATTATTATATATTATTACATATATATATATATTATTATTATTATTATTACATTATGGGGTCACCCGTTCCAATTGAAAATAACTTTAAAATTATAGAGCCTTATATATATTATTATTATATTATTATTATTATTATTATTATTATATATTATATTATTATTGATATATATATATTATATATACATATATATTATTTCTATTATATTATATATATATATATATTATATTATTATTATTATTATTAGCCATATATTATTATATTATTATTATTATTATATATTATTATATTATTATATATATATATAAAAATATATCTATATATATATATATATATATATATATATATATATATATATATATATATATATATATATATATATATATATATATATATATATATATGTATAGATGTAATATTATATATTTATATATATATATATATATATATATATATATATATATATATATATATATATATATATATATATATATATATATATATATATATATATATATATATATATAAATAAAAGAAGATATAATACTAGAAACTTGTATGGATAATTAAAAAGATTAATATTTAAATAAAAATTATTTTATTAAAACAATAGAATATCAAATACAATATGCAATGATGGAAAATTCACAATATAGAGCAGTTGCAAAATTGATATTAAAAAAGTAATTTCCTTGGGTTCAAGTCAAATTTATCAACTACTGTTTGAATAAAATAATCATAATTGTCAAACAAATTTTCTGTGCACACTCATCATGGCCAGCCCGTTTAACCTGTCATCTTCCATAGTACTTAGAAGCCAAGTCTTGATCCTTCAGTACCTAATGAGAACTCTACTGGTGCCTTTATATACTGGCGAGTAGTATCATCAAAAGTTTCGTAGACAGAAAGAAAGGTTCTGTCTCCTTTAAGACTTGGGAGACAACAAGATCTTTTAGTTCTTCACTACTCAGTTTCTTGCCCTTCCAAATTTTGTACCAAAGTTCTAGCTCTTCTTCTATGCCTTCTAAGTGGTAAAACTATAAAATGAAGCTGTCTTTTCCTTTAACTCATCGATTGTTATGAGTAGCATGTGGAAAGGATGTAGATTTGTCAATGCATAAGCAGGTGTATTTTCAGTAGAAAACCGTAATTCCAAAGAAGAGGTTATAGAATCCAGATACGGAATTATTAAGGATCTTCTCCAGAACTCCATGGGATTTGTTGCTGGATGGTTGCTGCGGTGCTGCTGCCTACCAACAATCCGTGGCATATTCAGATCAAGTCCCAGTTGCTCGGCGATTTGATTAGCTTCTTTTAACACTTCATCGGTGATTTTTTCTTCATCTTTCCGATGGCTCCTAACCATTTCCACAATGTGCTGCGAGGTTTTGACGATATCCAAGGTCTTGGATTGGAGAGCATTTACAACTGGCTCTAACATCGCAGAGTATTTCGTGATCAATATCATAGCCATGATGAATGACGACTTACATGCCGCTGAAAAGCGCTTTTTCCTGTGGCGGTATCTCCTTCAATGGAAAGAGTTTCTAAAGCTTGCATTAATCGTACAAAGTGCTCCTTAAACACTCTATATATATATATATATATATATAATATATATATATATATATATATATATATATATATATATATATATATATATAGTTATATATATATATATATATATATATATATATATATATATATATATATATAAAGTATATATATACATTGTTGGAATGCTAGTAAAATTTTAGTTAAGAAAATGTATCTCAAAAACTATAATAGCTACAGGGAAAAGGAATACATTTTTGGAATCCTGCAAATTTTTAGTTAGAACAAAAAAAATTATTGTTTTATTTGAATATATAATATGAGGAGAAAGATCATTTTCATGACTTTGATACTGGTACTTGTTGAATAAAGAGACTTTCTGAAGAGTTAATTTTTTTTTAACCAAAGAATATCTAAGGGTATACTGCAACTGATGCAGGAGTCGGGGTCTCTTGCCTTCCGGGAACTACCAGACCATTTCTCTCCGGAGGGTCTCCGAACCCCTGCTCTTGGTATTGCGTCGCGGGGGTTCCTCCGCCTCACCTACGGGGTATGGAAAACGTCCCCTCTGTGTTCCCCGTCGGCTCGAGCCCCTACATTGCCGTGTAATAACTTTACATATATATATATATGAGATATATATATATATATATATATATATATATATATATATATACATATATATATAT